>OZ024806.1:26711502-26996502 GCA_964017045.1 Omphiscola glabra
CTAGATTCACGTCATGGAACCCACCTCTCGAGTAGAATAACATGGGTGGAAGTGTGGCGGTCAACACTGCACGAGAGTGTGTGGAAGTACAGAACTACAACAATAACACCATATCACGATGTTGTAATGAAGAGGTGAGCTACACGAGTGTTTCCAAACGTGCCGTGCCGTGAACGCCCCATTGGGAGTGGGTGCATTTGTAAGACTGTGGGATGGGGGTAAAATTAATTAATTCATTATCAGATCAGAGGTAGGGAAATGTATTAACGTTTTAATCTTATTTTTTAAAAGGCAGGTTGGGGGGGGGGGGGGGGAGGAGGGGCAATGTTAGACAGGACATTTAAAAAAAGGGAAGGTGGACAATGCTAGAAAGGACCTTTAAAAATGGGGGGGGGGGGGGTGAAGTGGACAATGCTGGACAGGACCTTTTAAAAAAATGTTATTGTTTGTATTTTATTGCAATGCAACTATATTTCACTCACAGCATAATTTATCCTACAACTTTGAGTTTTGAACCCGAAACAGCCCTGGGATTTGCAAGTAATCTTTCTTAATGTCAGCGCACAGAGACTACAACCCATCCGCTCCCTTTTTATTTTTATAAAAGCACTTCCACTAAAACGACGTATGCGATTAAGGGGCGAGGGGGGGGGGGTGCTCCAAAACTTTTTAAAGTGCTCAGGTGGGATGTGGGGGTGAAAGAGTTTGACTTAGAAAACTCTGATTTAGAATAATGACTTGATTGTCAGCGTGCAATACATTGTGGTTACCTTTGAATTTACTGCAGGATGTTAAGACAGGGATTAGTTCGCTCGGTACTTACATACCAACAAATACACAGTCATTTGTTTGGTAATGACCCACTAACAAACAGACAGCCTCTATGTTCAGCTCTGAAATGCCCAATAAAAAACATACAGTCAATGACTTTCATTACAAAGTTAAATGGCGATATTTTCAATCCGCGAAAACGTCTTTTAATTTCAAGGCAATTAGGCCATTGACGTCTGCTGATCGAAGTCAAAGCTCCCGCCCCTCCTGGATCTTTAAAGACCCGCAAGCAAAACGTGTGGCGTTAAAGGGCTATTATCAGTTCCCGAGCAGACGATTCTAAAGAAAGTTTGGCCTCTCTCGGGCTCGAGTCAACGGATCAAGTTCAGTGCGTAGGTTCCTTTGTCTGCATGACACACCATGGGGATATATTTGTGGGGTCTCTAGACTCACTATTGTATATACTGTTCTATCTAGTTCTATTGTATAAAATTTAATTCTCTTTGTGCTGGTTATTTTACGAATGGATTCAATTTTTTTTTTGAAATAAAAATCTTTGCAAAGCATTTAATTTTTACAATTTTAAAATAATTTGTAAAAAAGTTTTTGTCATTTCATTAAAAAGTTGTACGGATGTGCTGTTATTTTGAGACATAGATTTAACACACAACAAATGAGATTAAACCCTCCCCACCCCTAAGCAACCGCTTTCTACAGGAACATTTAGAGTTTGGAAAAACTATTTAGACAACAATACACACGCATAAGAGATTCAACAGAGCAAAGGGTGGATTATTTTAATTTTATTTTTGTCTTTAGTTGTTGAACTTGGTGAGGGGCGCACGTTGTTGCACTTGGTGAAGGGCGATCTAAGTTGACACATTAAAGCAGTGTTTTAACACCGGACAATAAGAATTTGGACAATCGCCTTAAAATGTCTCTCATTGCAGCTTAATGGTGCCGGAAAAGTGGGAGTGTTTCGGTCTACGTACTCATGGAAGCCATGTTTGGCAAACCACTGAGGTTTTTTTTTCCTGGGGTGGTGAAGCGGCTAAAGTCTTGGCCCATGTCAGGAGGTGGTAACCCTAGCCACGCAGTTTTCACAGTCTGTGTTTAAAGTTTGAACATTTGTAACTGACACCTTTTTCAAACCCTTTGTGAACATCTTTAAAAAGTTCAGATTGCCTTTACGTCTGCACACATGTTGACGCTGAACCGATAACAAAAGTTTACAGACAGTTTTTAACATTCAAATGCTGTCTAAAACAAGGGCAGCCCAAGACTTCACAGAGTAAACAAGGGCAGCCCAAGACTTCACAGAGTAAACAAGGGCAGCCCAAGACTTTACAGAGTAAACAAGGGCAGCCCAAGACTTCACAGAGTAAACAAGGGCAGCCCGTGACTTCACAGAGTAAACAAGGGCAGCCCAAGACTTCACAGAGTCAATTTGAGCAGCCCATGAGTCCACAGAGACAACTACACTGAGATGAAATAAGGGCCTGACATTTGGCACAGTCAAATCCCTTTCGCCTGGCCTGACATTAAGCACAGTCAAATCCCTTTCCCCTGGTCTGACATTTAACACAGTCAAATCCCTTTGCCCTATTTATATAAGAATTTTTGGTTAAAATTGTTTACATATTACTTTACAATTTTTTTAACGGGGAGATCATGGTTTATTGTGACATGGGTGTTAAGTGATTCTTGTGTGGTGTCACTGGTGTACGGAGACAGCCATTATCGTCACATTTAGACAGTCAACTTTTTTTTATGGTGATCGATTCCATTTTCCGAGTTAGTGTCTGGTCCTTTTGTGCTGCACAATTTTTTTTAAAACTTATCAAATACATTGGCGTATTCCACTGACATACACTGTCTATGCATGCAAGCTAAAGTTTAATTCAAGACACCGACCTGGAAGTGTGTCTTACCAGAGGCGTGTCTTGACTAAATGGCGCCCAGGGCGTATTCCAAAAAGACAAACAACAACAACAGCTCAACCACTAACACATAAACATAGAAAATCAATAATAAAGATTTATAATTCTATAAATAAACATACAATTGTCGCACGGGTCGATCACCCCATTGGAACCCCCTAAGTACGCCACTGGGCCTAATTAACGTCATTCTTCATGTCTTTAAGTTTTCATGTCTTTAGTGCCCTCAAAAGTCCTTAGCGTGATGGAGGGATTAGCCACGTCTTTAGTGCCCTCAAAAGTCCTTAGCGTGATGGAGGGATTAGCCACGTCTTTAGTGAACTCAAAAGTCCTTAGCATGATGGGGGATTAGCCACGTCTTTAGTGCACTCAACAGTCCTTAACATGATGCATGGGAGATCGCAGAATATGTCAGTTAATGATGCCCTTTTATTTTTAAAATGTATTTTTTTTACACCATTTAAAGAAACGGCCGCTATAACAGCGCTATAGACTATGTGAGACCGTGTTTGTATACATTACTTAAGAAACTATAAATAGCCAAAAGAATTACAGCTGTTTCCCACAGATTGCTCGAGGTCTCCGTGCACTAATGAAAGTTTCCAACAGTCCATTGGAGTCAGTTTAGCTACAGAAACTGTTTAAAAAATTGCTTGGCGTTTAGCATAACCTGTCTATAAGACTCTGCCTCATCAGCAGCTGATGATGACCTGGTTCCAACTTCCACTGAAGTGGACAAAAAAGACCTTGAGCTTGACCTGGACATGACCTCCAGTACTCCACCAGGCACAACTTTCCTTTTCCTTTTCATTAGGTGTAAATCTCAACCCCACAATAAGAAGTTTTTGATCCCCACGCCTCATTGCTTCGTAAATACGTTTTAGCTTAGCCCCATAACCATTTCAGAGATTCGGCTTTTCATAATTTTGAATATCCGTATTTAGTTGAATACCTGTGTTTACCTTATCGAAACGATCGACCTATCACCAAATCATTAACCAGCACGATCCTGATGTGACGCCAAATTCACTGAACCATGACTACACCCCAAGTCATTTCAGTTTCAACCAACACAAGCAAGGACAGTGCAAATAACACAAGCAAGGACAGTGCACATAACACAAGCAAGGACAGTGCACATAACACAAGCAAGGACAGTGCACATAACACAAGCAAGGACAGTGCACATAACACACGCAAGGACAGTGCACATAACACAAGCAAGGACAGTGTACATAACACAAGCAAGGACAGTGCACATACAGTTGATGAATAGATATTCCAAAGATCGTTCACTCTTCTGTCATAGTTCTGGAAATAGATCTACCGTTGAGGCCGTCAAGAAATCGATTTCCAAATGGTGAGATATATCAACAGGTGTTATGTAAACAAGCAAAAATTCAATTAACCTTTATGTTTCGTCATGGAGAAATTTGTGAAAGATTCATAGCGCTACTTATTTTCTACATTTCCTAGCTCCAGAAATAGAAAGTACGTCATAATGGTAATGGAGGATCATTTATATATATATAAAATTCTCCAGCCCTGACCCATATGAACCCAATTCATGGACAGCCCCCCCCCTCCAAACTGCCCCAAAAAGAAATATTAACGGGTTTTAAAATCTGTTTCTTGTTAAATATTTTGTTAATCATATTTTGTGGCCAACAGCAAAGCAGTGGCGTAGCTAGGGTTGGTGTCACCCAGTGCGGTAAACTCATGGTGTCACCCCCCCACAATGGATTTCTTCTTGTTATAGTAAGTCTACAGTATATCAATGACAAGAAAAAAAAATCATTGAATCTCAGGAGGTAAATGTATTCAAGAGCTGTAACAACTTTAAGTTATAGTTATTTTTACATTAAATTTTTTTTTTTAAAAACGTTCTTTTCCTGATCTTCAAAGCTGCAATCATGTCAATCACTTGATCAAAATAAATATCCTTCACCGTATTACTTTCAAATGATAGTAGAGCCAGGTCAGAAAACCTTGACTGCCCCATGATGGATCGTAAATAGTTCTTGATAAGCCTTAGTTTTGAAAAGCTCTGCTCACATGCAGCCATTGACACACACATCGCAAGAAACTGAAGGCCTAGCGAGAGTATGGGAAGAGATTATAGGAAGACCCATTCAGCTATGAATTTCAATACATCACATGCTGACCAGTCGTTGACTTTTTGAAATTCAGTAGCAGCTGCCTTAAGGTGTCCTGGAAGCCTTGGTATGTCTTCAAACAGTTCACCTTCTGTTAATTTGTTAATTATCATAGAAAGAGCTACATTTTTGGAACGGACACCAATAACGCCTCTTCACTTGCTGATAGTAGACTATTGGGTGTACAAACCCAAACATATCTGCATACTGGGCACTCCAAAGTGTTGTTGACAGTCTTTTCACCAACATTCCAGTGTGTTCATGTAAAATATCCCATCTACGACAGGATGCAACAAAGAAGGAAACGATTCTCTCAAGAGTACCGAAAAATGTAGCATGCACGGGAAGCATTTTCGGCCAAAGAGTGTTGACCACACAAGTTAAGCGAATGACCCAAAAACACTTTAAAAATCGATTTCTTATTATTTCTTATCAGAACGACCTGAACATCTCCATAGACTCCAGACACTGTGGCAGCATTATCGTAACCTTGAGCTCTGCACATTATTATGTCTAGTTATCACGTTTTAGATTTGTTAGAATGTCAGAGCTGAGGTCATCAGGAGCAAGGGAAAAATCCAAGAAACACTTGTCTCACTTAAACTTTCCCATTGTGGATTTTCATATAGGTCAGAGGTCCCCAAACTTTTTTGTCTCGTAGACCCCTTGCCACGTTTTTCGGTTTTGGGTAGACCCCCTGCTTACCTGATATTGATTTTTTTTTTTCAAATCCATTAACTTCAAATATATTTTTGACAGCCGGGATAGTGCTACTTACTTTGAAAGATTTTAATTTATAGTCATATATCAGAAAATATACCTAATAACTTAAATTTTAATATGCGTCTTCATCACGTTTCATGAACATTTATGTTTTTTCAAATTCTTACATCATAGGTACTTTTATCAGTTATGTAGGTAGATATATGTCTTTATATTATAAGGTAATATTATGTAAGTAAATAGCTACTATCTGTGTATGTGGATTATTCCATTCATGGAATGCCAGACTAGAAGTCACGACCTTCTTACATGAGATCCACTATCGTTGACCCCCATTTTCATTTCATGGACCTCCAATTTTTTTTCCCGCTGATATGGACCCCTTGCAAATTGTCGTAGACCCCTGGGGGTCGATATAGACCACTTTGGGAATCACTGATATAGGTGTTCACTACAGACATCTGGTCAGTGTGTGATACATCAAGTGTATTGTCAAACATAATTCCAAAATACACTGCAGCCTATATATCTATAATAAGAATCTCCTTCACATAATGCGGATGCCTTTACTCCAGATCTACTCCAATTGAGTCTCATTAGGTGCTCTTTTAGCATTGGGCCATATTTAGTAGGTGCTCTTTTAGCATTGGGCCATATTTAGTAGGTAATATTTTAGCATTGGGCCATATTTAGTAGGTGCTCTTTTAGCATTGAGCCATATTTAGCAGGTGCTCTTTTAGCATTAGGCCATATTTAGTAGGTGCTCTTTTAGCATTGGGCCATATTTAGTAGGTGCTCTTTTAGCATTGGGCCATATTTAGATACCATGTCAAACATTTCAATAACGTCTATTCTTTTCATTGAAGATTAATCTTGGTTGTGACCATGAAAAGTGAAAGGCCGGGTTTTGCTTTGTAATTAACCATGTGATATCAAGCAGCCTGTGCAGGGTATCCTTCCACTTTTTCTTCGCCCCGTCCAACACAGCAATACTTTCGGCATCAATTGTTTTGTGCAGACTGACAATACAATTGTCAAAATTCAAAAGAGTAACCTGCAAATGGGCGGTGTATCAATTTGAATAAACCAAACAAAATCACCTCTCTCATGGCGTTTTCTATGGCATTGGCCTAAAGAGGAAAGGAAAACATTAAGCTACTGATAAGCAGAGCTCGCTGTCATCTCTCATTAACGTGTGCACAACTAAAACGTTTGGCTTGTTTCAATCTGGTCAGACGCGCCCGAAGGAAGGTTAATTGAGTCATGCTCAAGACAAACAAACAAATTAATTACGGCAGTTCAAAAACAACATACATAGCACTACCCAAAATACAGCACAGAAAGGCGGCAGGTAAAATCCAGGACAAAAATAGGACAATCGTGCTCAAATGTTAAAGGTTAATGCTAGTGACGAATATGCGAAAATTTTAATTTTTGTGCTCTGTAAATATGCACTTTTTCAAAGTGGTGTTAGCCACTGAGATGGTGTTAACCGGTGTAGTCCACACCCCCGCACCCACCCCCTTTCATACGTCCCTGCATCAAAGCATTGTATTTGAAAATGTCTTGTATACCATAATATAAAAGATAGTGTATACCATTATATAAAAGATACTGAATAACATAATATAAAATATATTGTATACCATAATATAAAAGACATTGTATACCATAATATAAAAGATATTGTAGACCAAAAGTATAAAAGATAACGTATACTATAAAGTAAGATTTATTGTCATTATAAAATATGTATAGCATGCCATAAAATAATTTCACTCTTTGCACTATAAATATAATATCATGTGTATATAAAAAATTATAATGGATATCCTACAATAAATGTAACATAAAGTTTAACTCCAATTAAGCGGTCTCCCCAATTTATAGCTACATTGACTCTGTACTATTTCATATATTTTTTGAGTTCTCTGTAATAGTTCACTCACTGCTCACCACGTGCAGTCACACCACATAACAACAACACAGGCTAATCAGGTCACAAAGTTCACTCACTGCTCACCCACACCACACACAACAACACCGACCAATCAGGTCACAAAGTTCACTCACTGCTCACCACGTGCAGTCACACCACACACAACAACACCGGCCAATCAGGTCACAAAGTTCACTCACTACTCACCACGTGCAGTCACACTACACACAACAACACAGGCCCATCAGGTCACAGAGTTCACTCACTACTCACCACGTGCAGTCACACCACACACAACAACACCGGCCAATCAGGTCACAAAGTTCACTCACTGCTCACCACGTCCAGTCACACCACATGACAACAACACCGGCCAATCAGGTGACAAAATTCACTCACTACTCACAATATTAATCGTTAGTCATACATACGATCACAATCTTTCCACCCTTCTTGTAATGATATACTGGTATCTTGTCTTACGAAATCCTGCCATTTAAACTGTTCCGACCCACACCCAAATATTTTCAAACTTCTAAAATCTATAATTTATCCACCCCCACCCACAAACCATAGGTGGTTTAATTACACCTACAACCTAAGCCCTCCCCTGTCCCCCCCTTCCCTATCACTCCTCCCCTGCCCCCCCTCTCCCCAATCCTAAAACAACTTCAAAAAAATTCATTGATCGATCGTTTACTCCCCACCCCCCACACACACCACACAGCCCATACAGAATTTCTTCACCAAGAGAAAGGTTCCCATTTCGGTGTCAAGCACTTCTATCACAGCGACGGAACCTCATGCCATTGAAATAATTGACGTAGGTCTGAACATACAAGAATTTTAATAAGGTGTTTATCCGAAATTGTATGTGGTTTTTTAAAAAATATTATTTTTATTTCTGAGCGTGTTCGATACCAGAGGACTATTGCTACACGAACTGATCAGTCACAGTGAGATTTCGGGTCGATGTTGGATGAAACAAGTAGGGAATGTAACAAAATGTATTTCACGGATTAGAATTGGAATTATATACATGCAGTGATTTCGAATTTCTTTGGATTATCTTAACGATTGGGAACTAAAGACACACCAGGTATAATTGACATCTATTTATACTTGGTCCTTACTTTGTGTCTGTTTTCATATGCTTGGGAAAACATGTTAGAAAATATTAAATTACGCCAGTTGAGACTAGGACTCTGTTAACATTAGCCAAGTTAAGACCAGGAATATGTTAACATTTTGGAAATAAGATCAAAGACTAGATGTAAGTACATGTTTGTTAAATAGGTATTTGGTCCTAAGTCTAAACGTAATTTCATTAAATGAAGTGTAAATTAGGGCTACACTAATTATTTACCGGCCGTTAAAAATTCCCACTAGCATGATACGTCACATGTTCTCTGTTTTTTAAATTCTTATCCTCGTAACCTAGATTATAGCTCTATGATAAAAAAATGACAGTGATAATCGATTAATAGTAAACTGATTTGCCTAAAAGTCATAGTTACACTATGAATTTAAAACCAAGTTACATATGAATAATTCGGCGGCCAATTTGATGATCGGCGTTAGCCTAATTTAAAGCCCATAAAATACCAATATTTATTTAAAAAACGTACTTTTAAGCAAACTACTAATCTATAAAGTATATTCAATATATTGTTACTATAATAAATATAAAGTGATTGAATAAACGCACTTAATATATCATTATCTTTATTTCAGGTAAGGAGAGTCTACACCTTTTCCGGTAACGTCAGAGATTTTTTACATTTTTTGGAAACCAATTTAAAGATTTGTTTAGAAAAAAATGCCATCATATTTTTTTCTCTTAATTTCTAAAAGAATCACCTGTTAAAAACCATCAGAAAAAAAAGGAAAAACTTGAAAGTTTGAGGTCTCAATGTTTCCCTACCTGGGATCACCAGACTGACAGACGCCGGACGTGAATGAAGGACGACGTTTTAAAGCGAACAGTCCAAGGTCTCCTTGTCTTTGTCCTGTTGGAGTTGGTGCGGTCACAAAATGTACCGGTAAGTGCACACCTGGAGTTGGTGCGATCATAAAATATTTCGGTAAGTGCACATCTGAAGTTATTGCGGTCATAGAATATTTCGGTAAATGCACACCTAGAGCTGGTGCGGTCATAGAATATTTCGGTAAGTGCACACCTAGAGTTGGTGCCGTCGTAGAATATTTCGATGAGTACACACCTGAAGTTAGTGCGATCATAGAATGTTCAGTTAAATGTATACATTATGAGGTGTCAGAAGAGCATCGACAGGTTGGAAGCAGTACAGCGACGGGCAGCACGCTTTGTCCTGAACCGCTACAGGAATATCTCTAGTGTTGGCAGCATGCTGGTAACACTGGGCTGGTCAATATTGGAGGAACGACGACGACTATCCAGGCTCTCCATGATTTACAAGATAAATAATGGGCTAGTCCACTGCTCTGGCATTAAACAGAAACCCGTCCCTCTCCCCCATAGACAACGACGAGGCCATGACAAGCAGTTCCAGCTCATACCAGCGAGAAGCCAGTATAGGAACTGCTCAATCCTACCAAAGGCAATCAGGGACTGGAACAATCTTTCAAAAGGAACAGTTGAGGCGACAACACTTGACTCATTTGCGTCTATTGCCTCAGGCCTTCCAACCCCCCAGTGCATGATACCCTCACACAGTTACTCTTGTAACCAGTGAAATATCCTCATCAACACCAGGCACAGAAACATTGCAAATCCCATCTACACTCATAGGAGCCATAATGATCAATAAATTGATCGTTGGCCCTTAATATATAGAAGAAGTATAAGAATATGCCTTTAATCCTGTCACTGAAAGAATTTGTGTGTCACAACGTGTCAAGAAGATGTTTAGTACGAATAACATTGAAGACACATTTAAATATATTTTTTAAGATGTTAAAATTACTTTAAACAAACAAATGAATGTATTATCATAGAGTAAATTAAATTAGACGAAGATTATACCGAAATAAAATAATAAATTAAAAGTCATTTTTTTTTTACAAATTATAAATATAAAATTTCAGTTTTTTCTTTCACACCTCTGGTCTACAAAGTTCGCGTTAACATAAAATGTTCCCATTGTTATTTACCCAGATAATAGTACCGTATGATCGGCCATACAACATCCACGAGGACACCATCATAGAGACGTCCATTGTGCAGGTAGGCAGTCACGTGTCAGCAGTTTTCCCGTACACAAATCACTAACCGTCAGTTCACACGATCAAATTTCGCTTTAAATTGTTGTATGAACGCACTATTTTGTGCGTGCTTTCTTTTTTTGGGGGAATTTGATCAAATAGTAATTTGAAATTTGTGACAAGGCTTCATACATGAATTGCATCAAATGCTTGAAGGAAAATTTGATCGTGTGAACCGATCCCTAAATGTTATTAGAATAGTTACATAATACAAATAGCATCAAACATAATTAGTGTATTTGCCTTCATATTCTTAACAACAGAACCTAGCAGACAGTGGCGTAGCTTGGGCTAGTTCCCCCCGGGTCGGACAAAGATTTTGGCAGCCCCCCATTCCAACAATAAGTATAAATAAAAATCTGCATTTGGCCGGAAATGCCGCTTCTCATTGTAAATAAATATGTGCCACCCGGGTCGCATCATACCTTTGGCATACCCTTCCAACACCAGTTCGTGAGGAGATTGTTTTAGACCCTGGGGTATTTCAAATGTATTAAATAATCAATAACAAGTGTTGACAGCATGCTGGAAACATTGGGCTGGTCATCGTTGCAAGAACGACGACGACTATCCAGGCTCTCTATGTTGTACAAGATCAAAAAATGGGCTGGTCCACTGCTCCAGTATTAAACAGAAACTCGTCAATCTCCCCCCTAGACAGCGAAGAGGTCACGACAAACAGTTTCGACTTTTAAAAACAAGAACTCAGTACAGGAGCTCCTCATTCCTACCAAAAATAATAATGGGTTGGAACAAGCTCCCAAAAGCAACAGTTGAGGCGACTACACTGGACCAATTTGCGTCTAAAGTTTCCTGTCTTCCAACCCGCAGTTCATTGCTGAGAAGCCCTTGCAGTGAAGTATCCCCTTCAAAACCATGCACAATAACATCGCGAAACCCTCTGAAACATATGAGCCAGAATGATCAATTTATTGATCATATGCCCTCAATCTTAGCATCAGACGTAATGATTCATCGCCAGAACTTCAATCTTAGCATCAGACGTAATGAGTCATCGCCAGAACTTCAATCTTAGCATCAGACGTAATGAGTCATCGCCAGAACTTCAATCTTAGCATCAGACGTAATGATTCATCGCCAGAATTTCAATCTTAGCATCAGACGTAATGATTCATCGCCAGAATTTCAATCTTAGCATCAGACGTAATGATTCATCGCCAGAATTTCAATCTTAGCATCAGACGTAATGATTCATCGCCAGAACTTCAATCTTAGCATCAGACGTAATGAGTCATCGCCAGAACTTCAATCTTAGCATCAGACGTAATGATTCATCGCCAGAACTTCAATCTTAGCATCAGACGTAATGACTCATCGCCAGAACTTCAATCTTAGCATCAGACGTAATGATTCATCGCCAGAACTTCAATCTTAGCATCAGACGTAATGAGTCATCGCCAGAACTTCAATCTTAGCATCAGATGTAATGATTCATCGCCAGAATTTCAATCTTAGCATCAGACGTAATGATTCATCGCCAGAATTTCAATCTTAGCATCAGACGTAATGATTCATCGCCAGAATTTCAATCTTAGCATCAGACGTAATGAGTCATCGCCAGAACTTCAATCTTAGCATCAGACGTAATGATTCATCGCCAGAATTTCAATCTTAGCATCAGACGTAATGATTCATCGCCAGAATTTCAATCTTAGCATCAGACGTAATGATTCATCGCCAGAACTTCAATCTTAGCATCAGACGTAATGAGTCATCACCAGAACTTCAATCTTAGCATCAGACGTAATGATTCATCGCCAGAATTTCAATCTTAGCATCAGACGTAATGATTCATAGCCAGAATTTCAATCTTAGCATCAGACGTAATGATTCATCGACAGAATTTCAATCTTAGCATCAGACGTAATGATTCATCGCCAGAATTTCAATCTTAGCATCAGACGTAATGATTCATCGCCAGAATTTCAATCTTAGCATCAGACGTAATGATTCATTGCCAGAACTTCAATCTTAGCATCAGACGTAATGAGTCATCACCAGAACTTCAATCTTAGCATCAGACGTAATGATTCATCGCCAGAATTTCAATCTTAGCATCAGACGTAATGATTCATCGCCAGAATTTCAATCTTAGCATCAGACGTAATGAGTCATCGCCAGAACTTCAATCTTAGCATCAGACGTAATGATTCATCGCCAGAATTTCAATCTTAGCATCAGACGTAATGAGTCATCGCCAGAACTTCAATCTTAGCATCAGACGTAATGACTCATCGCCAGAACTTCAATCTTAGCATCAGACGTAATGAGTCATCGCCAGAACTTCAATCTTAGCATCAGACGTAATGATTCATCGCCAGAATTTCAATCTTAGCATCAGACGTAATGATTCATCGTTAGAATTTCAATCTTAGCATCAGACGTAATGAGTCATCGCCAGAACTTCAATCTTAGCATCAGACGTAATGACTCATCGCCAGAACTTCAATCTTAGCATCAGACGTAATGAGTCATCGCCAGAACTTCAATCTTAGCATCAGATGTAATGATTCATCGCCAGAATTTCAATCTTAGCATCAGACGTAATGAGTCATCGCCAGAACTTCAATCTTAGCATCAGACGTAATGAGTCATCGCCAGAACTTCAATCTTAGCATCAGACGTAATAGATTAACTCCATATTAAAATATAAACGCATCTACTGCAAGTTCCTGAAATGAACAGAAGCGAACAACAAAAGCATCAGCAAAGAAAGATTCAGATCAGCTGCAGCAGGGGAGTCTATCCACCCCCACCTTCCCAAGAGTATTCTAAACAAAACTTGCCCCTCAATCCTCCCCGCAAAAGACGAAAATCATAATTTAATTTTAGCATTAATTACTACTCATTATCACGAGATATTCAGTTGAAGACCTTAGTGCTAAAAGTACTTAAGTCACAAAATGCACATTTTGAGATAATTAAGCTCAAATATACTTTTCGTCTATAAAATATGACTATTTTCATTTTTTGTCTTGTTCAATTAAGGACCTAATGCACATTTTAATGAGTTCAAAATTCGGCAGTACACTTGGCTAAACTGGGTAAGAAAAGGTCACAGTTTAGATTGATTTTGACAAAAATATGACTTAAGAACTTTTAGCACTAGGTCTTCAATTTTTTAAAAAAAATATTCGCTTAAATAAAATTGGGATTAAAAACAAACAAATATCAATTTAAAAGTATGAAAAAGAATAATTATTGACCGCACAACAATCAAGACACCAAAAATAAAATGTAGCAGCTTTAAAAGAAAAGCTAAATAATTAATCAACGCCTAAAAAATGGTTTTCGTATAAATCCTTCTAATGCATTTTTAAATTTATATTTAAAAAAAATAATCTTTTATATTAATATTCTAACGACTTTGAGGGGTTGAAAATTTGACATAAAGTGTTGTCATCGGGAAAGAGTCTGTGTTGTGTCATCGGCAAAGAGTCTATGTTGTGTCATCGGCAAAGAATCTGCGTTGTGTCATCGGCAAAGAGTCTGTGTTCCAAGTCTCAGCTCTAAAGGTTGATGGGAGATTGGCCATTTAGCCGCCGGAAGATTTTGCCCTAACACTCAAAAGGGGGGATGAAAATATCCCCCCCCCCCCTTTTTTTTTTCAAAATCAGATTGGAAGCAGCGGAATTCCCTTCTCCAAACTCCACGCGTGGTCATCTCTAAGCTCTTTAACTGACACACGATCACAGAGATTGTTTCACGGACTTTTTAAAGCATCACAAAGTCGAGAGAATATGTTTTTAGACTTATTATTAGCTCAAAAAAAAATAGCTTTAAATGGTTTACATAATATTGCTAGAATGTTAAATCCGTAAGAAATTTATCATAATGGGGACATCCATTGCTGGGATCTCAAATCAAAACAGTTTGTTCTCGCATAGTCAATCGTTAGACAATCGATGTCACTATTATTAGTCTGTGCCCACGTCTAATAGATGTAACCTTTATTTTCAGGTGTTTTGTTCGAATCCGGGAGATTCATGTCTGTGTAACGTGAAAACCATTGACCCCGTGGATGGCCCGTTCGTCGTCTGGAAGAAGACACAAACATCAGGTCAGATCTCTTTCCTTTCATCTATCAGTTTACACAACATCAGATTAGACCTCTTTCATGTCATCTATCAATGTACACAAGCATAAGGTCAGATCTCTGTCAGGCAATTTATCAATGTACTCAAACATCAGGACTAGCATATTAACAATGTGTGGAACCAGGCAAACAAGACCTTGGGGTTCTTAAGGCGTAATCTAAAGATCAGCAACTCCAGTGTGAAAGAAAGAGCCTATAATGCCTTTGTCCGGCCGCTTTTAGATTATGCATCTTCGGTCTGGGACCCATTCACCCAGAAGAGCATCGACAGTTTGGAGGCAGTACATCGACGGGCAGCACGCTTTGTCCTGAACCACTACAGGAGTACCTCTAGTGTTGGCAGCATGCTGGAAACACTGGGCTTGTCACTATTGGAGGAACGACGACGACTATCCAGGCTCTCCATGATTTACAAGATAAATAATGGACTAGTCCACTGCTCTGGCATTAAACTGAAACTCGTCCCTCCCCCCATAGACAAAGACGAGGCCATGACAGGCAGTTCCAGCTCATACCAGCGAGAAGCCAGTATAGGAACTGCTCATTACTGCCAAAAACAATCAGGGATTGGAACAAGCTTTCAAAAGGAACAGTTGAGGCGACAACACTTGACTCATTTGCGTCTATTGCCCCAGGCCTTCCAACCAGGCACAGAAACATTGCAAATCCCATCTACATTCATAGGAGCCATAATGATCAATACATTGATCGTGGGCCCTTAGTATATCGAAGAAGAAGATCTCTGTCAGGCAATCTATCAATGTACTCACTATAGACAGTAAAAATGCAATTTTGGGAGCCTCCTCCACACTTTTTTTTGCTAAGTATAAGGGATTTTATCATTTAATTCACTATTTAAGTGCCATCTACATCGAATTTGGTGCCTTTCATGTTAGCGCCCAGGTCGAGTGCTTCCTTAGGACTCATTCTTCACACGGGTATGACCACGCATTTCATTAAGACGTTTATTTAGATATAACGATGTCGTGGTATTGCACCAACTTTGAAACGATAATGATTATTAATTTTATTTTTCAACCGTACGGACTAATCTTGCATGTTTATTGAGTTCGCGTTCTTGTTTTTTCTATTATCTCCCTTATTCATATTTTTTTCATTTGACTCTTCCACGCCCTTCCCCACACCAAAGCCTTCTACGTTTACTACACTGGTCAAGCAAAGGGCGGTAAGCTGTCCTTCCTAACCCAACCCACGTACTTCATCACCATCATTTGTCGCAATGAGCTGAACACAAACAGCTCAGAGGTGTTGCTGGAGGTGGACGTGCAACAAAACCAGGCGCCCAAAATCACCAACGCAAAGTACCCAAGGGGTAAGTTGGTCAAGGTAAATGGCATACATAAAAAAAAAAATAATTAAAAAATTTGAAATGATTTTATAAATGATAAGTACACATACATTGTATTGGTTTGTTACTTTTGATGTCTGTTTCAGTGGTTGTTGTAACACTTACATGATAATTCATTGTCTGAGTTTTACTACCTGTCAGAACATGAACGATAGAAGTGTCATGTATTTTTATATACAAAAACTTCTAATGTAATTTTTATTAATCACAAACACTACAATAGTCACATGTGCCCTCAGATACCCTCACACTGAGTGCAACGAGACCTTACTTACCGGATGACATCATCTACACCGTAACTGCCACGGACGCCGAGAGTGACCCACTGACCTACTCCATAACTACTGATCCCTCCGTGGGTTACTTCACAATTGACAGAAGTAAGTCCTTCGTGATGATGCTCTTAATAAATCTTCTTATCGTCACTTTGCATTTCGTTATTACTCTACATTACATTGCTACTTTATAAATTAATAGCCAATATCCTGTTTCGTATTCGGGGAACAAAAACTCTTAGAAGTGAACATGTAGTCAAAAATATTTCGCTAATTAAAAAAATGTTAATTAACTCATTATAAACATTAAATATTACTGAAACTGCAGTGCCTGCCATCAAACCCTTGCAATGCAGGTTGGTTGACAGGCATTCTGACCAGGTGTCAAGACCAGTTAATAGGTTGTTGACCCACTGGCTGCTTGGGAGCTCAACAACAATTCGGCTAACTTGCAGGTTCAGAATGTTGTCCCTACTTGCTTTGCCCACAGCTCGCATTAAGCATCCCATCTTGAAGTGATTATTTTTCTGTCGATATTTTTTAATCACAGCCCAGGTTTGACACTGTCATCTAATTATAATTAATCAGTAATAAAATTAAGACATAAACCTATTTTGTCTGGTATTTAAGAAGCTAATTATACATGTACAAAATATAAATAAATTTATTTAAAAAGTGTAATCTAATATTGACTGAAATTGTTCCGTGAGTAATAAATGTTGCCTGAAGACATTGATATACTCATATAAAGACCCGACTCATATTTCGACTAAACGCTGTTTGGAGATACATCTTTAACTTTTAATTCTCCCTTCCCAACACACATATCACATTATGGTGGAAATACAATTTAAAAACTTAGTGTTTTGGCTTACCGATCTATTGGTTATTTATGTAAGCCACTGAACTATGTGACACTCGTAACAATGTGCACCCCCATATACAACACAACGCGCTGTATTTATTGAAAATGATAAAACGTTTATTTCCGTATATTAAAAGAATACGGTTGCATTAAATAGCGAATCATCCCCCGGGTTTGAATTCGGAAAATAAACACCAACTTCTAGCGTCCAACGTGTTATTGGCACACTCGTAAATTTATGGACCTGTCAAAAACACTTCGCAAAATGATCAATTTAAATTTTAAAAAAAATTTCTATAAAAAGCCATTTTTAAAATAACACGTGTAAACAAAGCATTTTGGGCACAGTCCTTTCAATCCATATCCAAGCTGGATTTAAAGACCAAAATGTAACATTTAAAAGCTGTCATATTTTGATAAAAAAAGGTATTCATCAATGCCAAAACACTGGCCGTTTATCAATTAAAATAAAATATGATCCTCATTCAAAACGAGGCCATTTTAGCTATATTAAGATAGGGAAACTATACAAACTATTCAGATAAATATTCAAGTTCATTTTCAAAATTATCCCGTTAAAATGGGTGGTAATTTGAACAGAGGTTGCCTTTTAAACTTTCTTCAACAATATCTATAAATTTGATTTCATAACATTTGAGGGCAATCATAGACACTTATAGAAAGATACGAAACATGAAAAGGTTACATATATTAACTGAATACCCTTATAAAAAATCAATCGTTTAAGAATGGAAGATACTAGAAACTTAAAAAAAATATAACATATAGTTTTAAGAATGTAAAGAAATCTATCAAACAAAACTAAAATTTCCATTAAATTTGAGATAACAGTGAATTGTGACATTCTTTATACAGTCGCTGAATAAAATAGAACTTGCTGGGAAATTTATACATATATATTTTTTAAACCATCAAATAATTTTTTAAAAAATTGCTCTTTTTATGACGTCATTATTTTGAGGCCAAAACATCGCACGACAAAATGTCTTAACTATAGAGTTTTCAGTTTAAGTTAAAGTAAGGACACCGGTTGTGAGACCGTTCTATAATGCGACGATTTAATTATCACTAAGATAGGGGCCCTAAATACACCACCAGATAAATAATCAAGTAAATTTAAAATCCTTTCATATTTTTAGGTTGGATAACGAATCCACTTTATTTTCAAAAAAACTGAACTATTAAAATCGATTGAGAAGGGGACCCCTCTGCACTAAAATGTGCATATTATTAATTTGAAATTCACCGATATTTTATAATGAAATTTATTTTTTTACCAAGTTTGGTCTAGAAGCTTTAATTGTAAACCTTCCTATATAGCTTTGTCTTTTATAGGGAAAATACATTATGTGGCCTCATACACTCATTTGGAACTTTAAATATGATTTCGAAACATTTGGAGGAAAATCATAGAGACTTATAGAAACATAAGAAACACAAAAAGGACATCTTTTTCACTACTCAGTCTGATGTCAGTATAACATATCAAGACCATCTTATTGTGTTTGGAATTTAAGAAGCTTTTAGTGAATGTACAACTTATAAATAATTCATTTCAATTAAATAAAATAAACTATGAACAGGAATTGTTCCATTTGCAACAATTGATGCCTCTGGGACATTGCTATCATCAAAAAATGCACCCACATCTTTAGGGACGTAGTGTTACTAAATCATCATTTGTGACTAAAGCAAAAAACTTTCGCTTCTGACGACACACACACACACACATCTACTATGCAATAAAGTTGGTAATAAAAATTAATAAAATAAATGATCACCATGCCTTTTGACTCCCTACCTATCACAAAGCACCTTTTATGCACGCCCCTGAACTATTCGATTTTTTTTCTAATGTGCTGTCTTTTGAAAGCACATGTATAAAGCCTTATTTCAAAATGCGTGCACCAAAATAAAAGCGTACATAAAACTAGCAGAAACCCGACATGCGTTGCAGTGCCAATTAAAGAAAAAAAGTGTTTGTGTTTTGATTACTTTTTGTGAAGTAATTTTAAATTGAAAATATATATATATATTTTTTCCGTCTGTTGCTTACCCAAATAAATTAGAAGTTTTTTGGACGCATTGGTAGGGAACATACAGCTGTCCACATGAGAAGCATGGATTTTCAAAATTTAGTTCAGGCACATGTAGTGAATGACCCACCCATGCAGTAGCTCTGTTTGAAGTTATATTTATATAGCTCACATAAACAATTTAAAAACATAAGACTCCCGGCCCCCAGCGAACAAATGTAACTTTTTAACTAATTCAGAAACCTACTTATTATGTCACACAAACTGAAATGTCGCTTCTATTTGATTTAATTCCATCCACTCATGCAAACGATCTGTTTTAAATTATATTTGTATAGCTCATTTAAGAATTATTTTTAGGGCCCCCGGCCCCAAAAGGAATATTTCAAAATGGATAACTCATTTCTGAAACACTTTGCCAGCATACGCACATCAACTTACCACAGTCTTATCGCAATCGCATGAATGGTTTAGGAACGCATACTTACGGAAATTAAATATAGCTCATTTAAAAAAAAAAAAGAATTTAGGGCCCCAGGCCCAAAAGGGAATATTATACAATGTGTGTAATAATTCAGAAAAATGTATGGGAGCGTGTACAGCAATTCACAAAAGTTATATCACAATTGTTATATAGTTATATATATAGTTAACCCCCCAAAAATACCCTTTGCGCAACTTTTCAAGGAAGCGTCCTGTCTGTCTGTCTTTCTCCCTCCATCTCTCTCTCTCTCTCTCCCTTATCCGTCTATCTGTCTGCCAGTCTATCTATCTAAGAAATCTTTACCCATCTCTATTTTGAAAATTAAACTTTCACTTGTGTAAAATGATTGGGTTTCGATATCATTGGTATAATTATGTTAATGTACTTACATTTTGTAAACATCATTGAATTTCTCAGTTATTGGTTAACATATGTTCATTTGTAAAGTGAGAATATAGCATTTATTTTTCACAATTGTAATATCATTGGATTTAAAGATATTTTTATTCACGTAAAAATGTACAAATCCTATTTCCTACCTCTGATATTTTTTGTACATAAGAAGGTTAATTATTGATCAAATGTATTGCTCTATTTTGAGACGTATCCTGTGCTGCCTGTGGCAAAATGACCAAACCCCCTCCTCCCCCCAGATTTAAATAAAATAAATAAAATCTTCCACCGGATTGTAATCCCTTCCATACCAAACTAACATAGTATGCCCTTCATATGGTTTCTTCTTATGTGGATGAGTTATAAGTGGATTCGTGAATGTTATTGGGCTATGGATTTCGATGCACTGATTGAATTAAACGGCATTTTCTTATTAAGAGTATATTTAAAAGTTAAGTATTTATTACATTATAATTTTAATTAAAGCATGTTTTTTGGAATTTCAACATTTTAAAATTATTAAATGTTAAAAACACAATTCTAAAAATTTTGTGTTTTATTAACAATTTAAAAAGCAATCAATTACATTTATTAATTTTACTTTTACTTTTAAGAAGGGGAAAATACATTATCAGTTTTGTAACGCGAAGCTACGAAATCAAAGAAACTTAAGAGTTTTGGCTAAAATAGTCGATTCTGTTTATTTAGAACAAATTAATTTTAATTTTATTTCGCAATATTAAAAACGCACTAAAACAACCGATCTTTGGGTTTTCACGATGTAATTCTTTGATCATACTTTCTTAATTACTTTTTCATAACTTTGAAATGTATATAATATGCTTAAGATAGTTCCTTTATTGTTACTTTAAAGGAATTCGTAATTTATAATAGTAATACTTGAACTTTTACTTAAATAAAAACGGATACAAATTTTTTGCACATTTAAATTTATTCTATTTCCGTAAATTATAGAACATAACTATAATCGTCTTTAAGAATCCGAAAGTTTTTAAATCGTTTCGGGTCTTTTGGGTTACGGTCAGCATAGCTCATCTCTTATATACTGCGTACACCAAATCTAACTTCACTCGGACGTACCTCGAAGCCATTCTATATAAAAAGAAAATGTATTTTTGTCTTTTGACCCTCTACATTTTACGATTGTCGAAATTACATCTTATGGGATAAGGGGATGGGTGACCAAACCTTCCAGGAACCACTTAGTGGTTAGGAGGAGTGAACATCTGAATTTTATTTCCGATCTATTGTTTGGTTTTCTTGTGATTGATCCACATATCAACAAAGACACATACTCGCACTGAGCTTTTTATAGTGGCTTTTCCTAGTTTTACTTACATTTCATAGTTTCATAGTTAATTTTATATTTAATTGTTACTTTATATCCACTGTCACCCAACATGACTTAATACAACTGATTCTTTGTTACTCCACATTCCGAGTTTGCTGAACACATTTACACAAACACGAGTCTTATTATTTTTTTTTTACTTCGTCTACATCTCTGACCTCGACATTCCAGGTGATGGTATAATGAAAATAGTAACTGACCTCAGGTCAGCCACGGAAAAGAACATCGTCATGAGAGTGTCAGTGACAGATGGCGTCAACACTGTCAGCAACTTTGAGATTATTATAACCATAACAAGTAAGTATGTTCGCCTGTGTGTCTGTCTGTTGGCCTGTGTGTCTGGCTGTCTGTCTGATTGTCAGTCTTTCTGTGTCTGTCTGTCAGGCTGTCTGCATGTTTGTGGGTCCGCCTCTTTAGTCGGGCTTTTCATTTCTTTTAAAATTGTGTGTATGTGACGATTTATAGGTCAGTTTGCTTGTGTGTAGTCTGCCAGGAACTTTGTTCCGTAAACTAGAATTTAGTCTGCAATTTTGATTTTCGTATTTAATTATTTCTGTTATTGGTTACTAGGCACATAATTTGTATAAGAAAAAAACATTCGCACCATAAATTACAACTTTCATAAAAAGAGCGATTAAGGAAATAATGAGTTAGTATGAGAAAATCAGCTACTTGGCCACAAAGTATTCAAATCCACTTCATAGACAAACCAAAATCTAATATACACGCATACCCAAAATCAGTTACTACAATCGAAAGCTCTCAAACCTAATGCAATAAATAACTGTTTCAAATACATAATTTCATTCTTATAAATTGCTGGATTTTTCATGTCCTCTTTTCATCAAAAGTTTAAACGGTGAGCATTTATATAGATCAGACTCCCGTATATATATTATAGATATATGTATATTGAAGCTAAGTGCACTCTATTCAAGCTGAGATGTTTAAATCAAAAGTTTGCCTAATATATCCTAGATTTGAACACACGGCCATCCATCACCAACCTGCCAACCACTCTAACGATCCCCGAGAATGTAGCTCCTGGCTACACCATCATGACCTTTACTCTAACGGACCCGTAAGTTGAAATATCTATTCTACAGCTGACCCTTTTACCTATAAGCAGAGCTATTGCTAGGCCCTCTTTATGTTGGTCGTCTATATGTAGGCCCTCTGTATGTAGGTCCTCTGTTTGTAGGCCTTCTGTTTGTAGGCCCTCTGTTTGTGGGCCCTCTGTATGTATGATCTCTGCTTGTAGGATCTCTGCTTGTAGGCCCTGTGTATGTATGTATGTCCTCTGTTTGTAGGCCCTCTGTCTGTTTGTAGGTCCTCTGTTTGTAGGCCCTCTGTTTTTAGGCCATCTGTTTGCAGACCCTCTGTTTGAGAGCCCTCTATTTGTAGGCCCTTTGCCATTTTTTGATTTCGTGCCCACTTAATTCAAAGTTTTTAACTTCACTTCTCGACATCACAGCTTCGCGCCCTTTGTATCTTTGACGTCTCCTACAGCCGCAGTGGTTGCATTGCCAACGTGATGGCTCTGCCATTGAAATATCTGTCTTAAAACGGACCACTAGACCTCTAAGCTGAAATGTATATGTTTAAACTCACCACGATACCCTTAAGTGAAATGTTTGTTGGTTTTCAACTGAGCACTGGACCCGAAGGTTGTTTTTTTAAAGAAAACTGACCAAAATGACCGGTAACTTGCAGGTCCCTGCAACTATTCAGTTCATTTGATTTAGCCAATCAACGGAATTTTAAATACTTTCAATTAATATTTTTCCCACATCACACCTTTGGGCCTCTTAAATATATGAGGCCACCTACAGCCGCAGGGGTTGCAGGGCCCACGCGACGGCACTGGTAACTTGATACATGTATGTATATGGTCTTGAAACTAAACCCATGGTCTCTTCAGTTTATCTCAGAAATTACATCTCTTTTGGACCTATCAAATATAAAAAAATACTCGGGCCATCAATTGGAGAGAGTTTATTTTTTTACATAACAATTCAGGTTACGCTGTGTTCAATACGCACACAAAATAAAATACACAGACGTTAGCATGTGTGCATTTTTATAAAGTGCGTTACTTGAATCCATGTTTTGTCAAATAACTTTAGTATGGGATTAACGTATTATGACCGCCATCGTTTGCCGTGTTATTCCTAGTTGTTACATAAACATTTTGTGTTACATTCTTACAAGAAAATATTTAACATGAACATCTTATGGATTACTATTTTTCATTTGAAAGTGACATCTTCACCGGCAGCCTGATTCCCACCTGTACAGTGGTCCCTGGTGGTGAACAATACAAGTTCACATACGAGTCTGGCAGTAAGAAATACGTTTTTTTATTACAGTAATCAAAAGAAAATTACATACAATTTAAAATGGAATGATCTAAGTCTAGGGTTTGGCAAACAGCGGCACGCGTGTCAGCCGTGACCCGCAGTGCTTTTCAAAAGCACGCGGGAGACCAAATAAAACTAGTATATACACTTTTGGTAGACAGAGATGAACTTAGAGCTTGCAGGCCTGACGAATGAATTAGAAATCTTAATTTAGCACACTTGTTGTACCAAACCAATGACGAACACCTTAATTATTCACGATGTCTTCTTTCAGCAAGAAAGCTACGGGTGTCTACGTTGGCCACGTCAAACGCTGCCACACCGCTGGACTATGAGAACATCAACCAGTACAAGATCACCTGTGTGCTCAATGACGGCTTCTTGTGAGTCTTCCTCTAACACATTTTGTGCAAGCATATTTTGTCCATTGTATGTTTCTTGTTGTCTGTAGCTAGCTTGTTATTTGTTTGTTGTTTGTCTTTTGTTTGTCCGTTGTTTGTTGTTTGTCTTCAGTGTTTCGTGTGTATTCTTAAATGGGCTCAACTTCGGACCACAACATAGTTTCATTGTGTAGTGTTATCGTGTCTTTGTGGATCCCGATATTTCTTATTCCGAAGTCTTTACTGAATGTAATTTCATAGCGTTATTCAAATAAACACGTTCACTCGAGTAGACCTCGTCCCAGTAACGGTCTTAATTTAAAAAAAAATTGAAAAAAAAAATATCGTACAAAAAGTACGACGATTGTAAAGAATGCTTTGTTATTGACGTGTGAGAGTCATGATATAAATGCGAATGTCTTGGGTTTGATAACATTCTGTCAACGTTTTTCCTTAGGTATACATTTCTATTAAATCAATCTGTATCATCCGCAAGAAAAGTGGTATCAAAATTTTGTGAAGTGACAAATATACTCATTTGGAAACAAATCAATGAAACGATAAAGTATTTTTTTTATTGTGATTACTGTTTCTTAAGGATGTTAGCATGGTGGAAGCTATGCATTTTTGTAAATAAATACAAATTTTAAACCAATATCAATATTATAAATAAAAAGCGAGTAAGTAAACGATTCGAACAATAAAGGGAAAAACGTGTTAATGTACCTCCCCAGAGATTCACTCAACGACACCCTGACTTTGAACATTGAAAACGTGAATGAGGCACCCGAGTTTGACGAGATCGCTTACTACTGTGACCTGTACGAGAGCGGGGTGAGTACGATAGTGGGGTGAGTAGGAGAATGGGGTGATTACGAAAGTGGGGTGAGTACGATAGTGGGGTGATTACGATAGTGGGGTGAGTAGAAGAGTGGGGTGAGTACGATAGTGGGGTGAGTAGAAGAGTGGGGTGAGTACGATAGTGGGGTGAGTAGAAGAGTGGGGTGAGTACGATGGTAGGGTGAGTACGATAGTGGGGTGAGTCCGATAGTGGGGTGAGTACGATAGTGGGGTGAGTACCTGAGTGGGGTGAGTACGATAGTGGGGTGAGTACCTGAGTGGGGTGAGTACGATAGTGGGGTGATTACGATAGTGGGGTGAGTACGAAAGTGGGGTGAGTACGAAAGTGAGTGCGATAATGGGGTGAGTACGATAGTGGGGTGAGTAGGAGAGTGGGGTGAGTAGGAGAGTGGGGTAAGTACGATGGTAGGGTGAGTACGATAGTGGGGTTAGTACGATAGTGGGGTGAGTACGATAGTGGGGTGAGTACGATAGTGGGGTGAGTAGGAGAGTGGGGTGAGTACGATAGTAGGATGAGTGCGATAGTGGGGTGAGTACGATAGTGGGGTGAGTACCTGAGTGGGGTGAGTACGATAGTGGGGTGAGTACCTGAGTGGGGTGAGTACGATAGTGGGGTGAGTACGATAGTGGGGTGAGTACGATAGTGGGGTGAGTAGGAGAGTGGGGTGAGTACGATAGTAGGATGAGTGCGATAGTGGGGTGAGTACGATAGTGGGGTGAGTACCTGAGTGGGGTGAGTACGATAGTGGGGTGAGTACGAAAGTGGGGTGAGTACGAAAGTTGGGTGAGTACCTGAGTGGGGTGAGTACGTGAGTTGTGTGAGTACCAGTCTGGGGTGAATACGAGATTGGGGTGAGTTCAGCTAT
This sequence comes from Omphiscola glabra, assembly GCA_964017045.1. Taxonomy (NCBI): domain Eukaryota; kingdom Metazoa; phylum Mollusca; class Gastropoda; family Lymnaeidae; genus Omphiscola; species Omphiscola glabra. The sequence goes on from OZ024806.1 coordinate 26,737,674, forward strand.
TTTATTACTGTGACGTGTACGAGAGTGGTGTCAGTTCATCTGTCAATGGAGAAATTATTCTATATTACCAAATAATAATATAATCATACTATATGAAAGCTATCAATATTATTACAGCTGCGGTTGATAGTAAAGGGCTGCATTATTATAGCTGCGGTTGGTAGTAAAGGGTTGCATTATTATAGCTGTGGTTGGTAGTAAAGGGCTGCATTATTATAGCTGCGGTTGGTAGTAAAGGGCTGCATTATTATAGCTGCGGTTGGTAGTAAAGGGCTGCATTATTATAGCTGTGGTTGGTAGTAAAGGGTTGCATTATTATAGCTGCGGTTGGTAGTAAAGGGCTGCATTATTATAGCTGCGGTTGGTAGTAAAGGGTTGCATTATTATAGCTGCGGTTTGTAGTAAAGGGTTGCATTATTATAGCTGCGGTTGATAGTAAAGGGTTGCATTATTATAGCTGCGGTTGGTAGTAAAGGGTTGCATTATTTATCTGCAGTTGGTATTAAGGGGTTGCATTATTATAGCTGCGGTTGGTAGTAAAGGGCTGCATTATTATAGCTGCTGCTGGTAGTAAAGGGCTGCATTATTATAGCTGCGGTTGGTAGTAAAGGGCTGCATTATTATAGCTGCGGTTGGTAGTATAGGGCTGCATTATTATAGCTGCTGTTGGTAGTAAAGGGCTGCATTATTATAGCTTCGGTTGGTAGTAAAGGGTTGCATTATTATAGCTGCGGTTGGTAGTAAAGGGTTGCATTATTATAGCTGCGGTTGGTAGTAAAGGGCTGCATTATTATAGCTGCGGTTGTTAGTAAAGGGTTGCATTACTACAGATTGGCTTTGACATTGTAATACATAGTTATGTTCAGTACACTGTAGTTCACTACAATTTCACTAGTGTATAAGTTTCTACCATCCAATCTTTCATCTCCAATCCCTCCAATAATCTGTTTATCACCACCATCCATCTCACAATAACATCGAGTTTTCTCTCAGACACTATCACAAAACGGCAATCTCAGAACAATTAATAATTTCTCTATCACTATCATATCACATCTTAACGTTTTCCCATCTCCATCTCAAACAAACATTAAAATCCTTGATTTAGCCTGGTGTGTCCACCTGCGACCTGGATGCCGTCATAGTTGACCCGGAAGGCGATACCATACCCTCCATAGGCTTCGTAAGTGGAAACAACAACAACAGATTCCGGTATGTCTATAATTACTTCCACCATCTTCTTTTGCAAGACAACTCTACACCACTAAGATAAACTAATTGATTTTTATAAACATTTGAAATTATCCAATAATTTCTTATTTAAAAAAAATTAAATTTATTATTATTTTTTTTAAAATTATGCGAGCAAGGAAAAGAACAGCGTAAGTTAGGTCTGAGTGGAAGGATGTAGTGAGACAGGCCAAAGCCCTACTTGGGCTGTAGCGCCACAGAGATGGAGTAATTTTTTTATAAAATAATTAAATTAGTCGTGCTCTTAACGACTATTTCTTGCCGGAAGATCCTCTCTTAACGCTCTGTTCATGTTGCGTACCGCTAAAATTTGTGGAGAGCTTAATCTCTTATTTGACTACATGGCTCGTGACAAACAGTACCTAACAAAGGACGATACCATTACTTGAAATACAGTAATAAAGAACGATACCCAAACTAGGGCTAATTACAAGTAATAATTTATTTAGGTATCTCTACAATACAAAATCAACGAACTGGTACCGGTACAATGTTGGAAGCGGCACACACATACACAATAAATGTAATATGCGATATCTACGAGCAGTACAATATGCCAGTCTATAAGTCTCGTTCCCTCGCCTCGTAGCGTACTTGGAATCTCTGTCTATCTCTTCTTCTCGCTGTCTCCTACTAGCTCATGCCGCTCCCTATGTCGATCGGCTTATTTATAGTCTTTCGAAGAGACTTTTCCAGAAAGGGGTTACGCATTGTCTCTGTATCTCGTCTTGTCTCGAAGGTTCTATATGATTGTACTATGGACTGTGTTTACATGTAGTCAAGGTGAAGGGAGACAATTTGTACTTAAACCACACCCGATCGTCTTGCCAAACTTGGGGTCACCCAGAGTTCATGCACGTGATGCACGAGAAACATGACGTAAACACAAATGCAAACAAGTCAAACTTCTACCGTAACAGTTCACTTCTAGCTGACCACTTCTTGTCGACTACATTTTACTGCCATCTACTTACCAAACTTCTACCGTAACAGTTCACTTCTAGCTGACCACTTCTTGTCGACTACATTTTACTGCCATCTACTTACCAAACTTCTACCGTAACAGTTCACTTCTAGCTGACCACTTCTTGTCGACTACATTTTACTGCCATCTACTTACCAAACTTCTACCGTAACAGTTCACTTCTAGCTGACCACTTCTTGTCGACTACATTTTACTGCCATCTACTTACCAAACTTCTACCGTAACAGTTCACTTCTAGCTGACCACTTCTTGTCGACTACATTTTACTGCCATCTACTTACCAAACTTCTACCGTAACAGTTCACTTCTAGCTGACCACTTCTTGTCGACTACATTTTACTGCCATCTACTTACCAAACTTCTACCGTAACAGTTCACTTCTAGCTGACCACTTCTTGTCGACTACATTTTACTGCCATCTACTTACCAAACTTCTACCGTAACAGTTCACTTCTAGCTGACCACTTCTTGTCGACTACATTTTACTGCCATCTACTTACCAAACTTCTACCGTAACAGTTCACTTCTAGCTGACCACTTCTTATCGACTACATTTTACTGCCATCTACTTACCAAACTTCTACCGTAACAGTTCACTTCTAGCTGACCACTTCTTGTCGACTACATTTTACTGCCATCTACTTACCAAACTTCTACCGTAACAGTTCACTTCTAGCTGACCACTTCTTATCGACTACATTTTACTGCCCTCTACTTACCAAACTTCACCGACCAATCTTCACTTACCAATCTTCACTGACCACTCTTCACCGACCAATCTTCATTGACCACTCTTCACCGACCAATCTTCACTGAACACTCTTCACCGACCAATCTTCACTGACCACTCTTCACTGATCAACCTTCTTTGGCCAATCTCTGGTCACTCTTCACTGACCATTCTCAGGTGACAGAATCTTTGATTTTGTTTCATACCAAAGTTCGCAAAAATAAAAACATCTGATAATTCTTTTTGACCTCATCGCAGTCGTTAAAAAAAGACCCTACTCATAAAGCGAGTCTAAATTCTTAGTCCCAAAAGCGAGCATGCAATTCTGCCTGTTGCTAGTAATCAACCAGCCTCACTGTGACGCTGGGCGTCACATCTCTGATAGAGTTTACGGATAATATACCATGATACTTTGAGCCAGCGTTTCTCAACCTGTGGGTCGCGACCCCTATGGGGGGTCGCAATACCCTTTCCCAGGGGTCGTCTAAGACCATCTGAAAACACATATGCTCTACATTTATGAAGGAGCCATGAAAATAATTTTGTGCCCCAGGGGGGGGGGGGTCGCCACAACGTGAGGAACTGTATTAAAGGGTCGCGGCATTAGGAAGGTTGAGAACCACTGCTTTCAGCACTCGTATCAATCCGCACTGTCTTTGAAAAAAACCGATATAAATGTATGAGTATGGAGTTAACTGAGGAATTGTTTTTTTTAGAAAAGTATAATTTGTGTGCTCTTTAAATTAATTGTTAAAAAAATCATTTATCAACAATAGCAGGTCCAGGTTCAGCATATTTTAAAGATCTATAATTTGATAATCATTTTGATTGACTGACATTTGTCTAAAAGATTCTAAACTATCGTCTTTTAAATCATTGTAAGAACAAGGATTGTCGACCTTTCAAATACAAATATTTAGGGGAAGCAATTTTAGTGCACCTTTATTTTTTCAAATCCATACCAGTTGCATCCCTTGAAATTGAGACACATTGACTCACCTCGTATTACATCCCCTTATAAGATATTGGCTCGCATTGTATTTACTTCCTCACCTTGCCTCACACCCATTCACCTTGACTCACCTTGATTCACCTGTATCACATTGACTCACCTTGATTCACCTGTATCTCCTTGACTCATATTGATTCACACGTCTTACCTTGAATCGCCTTCATTCGCCTGTATCACCTCACCGCGATCACCAGGTACGATCGGTCCACCACCACCATCACGTTCAACATAGACTACGACGTGGACCTGGCCGCCATGCCCACCAACGTCACACTACAGCTGCAGGCCGTGGACGTGTACGGAGCTGCCCGGACAGTCCCCGTGTACATCAAGATCAGTGACGTCAACGACAACACCTGCTTTTTTGGGTCGACGTCGGTAAGGAGAACCCCAAACTTCAAACATCCTTCAAACATATTTAACACATACTTTAAACAAACTTAAAACATACTTCAAACATACGTCAAACATCCTTCAAAGATACCTCAAACATACTCAAAACACACCTCAAACATGCTTCAAACATACTTAAAACATACTTCAAACATACTTCAAACATACATTAAACATACATTAAACATACTTCAACCATACTTTAAACGTACTTTAAACATACTTTAAACCTACGTCAAACATCCTGTAAACACACTTCAAACACACTTCAAACATACTTTAAACACACTTGAAACATACTCCAAACATTGTTCAAACATACTTTAAACATACTTCAAATATACTTAAAACATACTTCAAATATCCTTCAAACATACTCATTCGCTGTTAGAGTTTCTCTCCCAGCCATCTCAACTGAGCAATTTCCTTCAGTAATAACTTTAGTAACATTAAAATGCGTAGCCAAAATAAGGTAATCCGAAAGCTTTTTATTTATGCAAAAGAGGAGGTTGACATTTTATGTTTATTTTTCGAAAGACGATTTACTTTAATTGTTTGAGGACCACTCATTTTTGCGTAAACTTAACTTTAAAAAAATTCTCATGAATATTTTCTTTTTTTCCTCGGGCACAGACGAACACGTTCAAGGCTGACCAGGGCACGAAGCTAGGCAGTCTGGGTAATTTTATTGCCACGGACAACGACCTGACGTCACCCAATAACCTAGTTACCTACGAGGTCATCCAAGCCCTGCCTGCTGACTCCACCAATTACATAGCTGCTTTCACCGACGGCTCACTGGCTTATGTGGGTAAGTGGTGTAAGACAGTGAAAGTGCTGAGCCAGGAGGTAAGTGGTGTAAGATAGTGAAAGTGGTGAGCCAGGAGGTAAGTGGTGTAAGATAGTGAAAGTGGTGAGCCAGGAGGTAAGTGGTGTAAGTCAGTGAAAGTGGTGAGCCAGGAGGTAAGTGGTGTAAGACAGTGAAAGTGGTGAGCCAGGAGGTAAGTGGTGTAAGACAGTGAAAGTGCTGAGCCAGGAGGTAAGTGGTGTAAGACAGTGAAAGTGCTGAGCCAGGAGGTAAGTGGTGTAAGACAGTGAAAGTGCTGAGCCAGGAGGTAAGTGGTGTAAGATAGTGAAAGTGGTGAGCCAGGAGGTAAGTGGTGTAAGATAATGAAAGTGGTGAGCCAGGAGGTAAGTGGTGTAAGTCAGTGAAAGTGCTGAGCCAGAAGGTAAGTGGTGTAAGTCAGTGAAAGTGCTGAGCCAGGAGGTAAGTGGTGTAAGACAGTGAAAGTGCTGAGCCAGGAGGTAAGTGGTGTAAGACAGTGAAAGTGCTGAGCCAGGAGGTAAGTGGTGTAAGATAGTGAAAGTGGTGAGCCAGGAGGTAAGTGGTGTAAGATAGTGAAAGTGGTGAGCCAGGAGGTAAGTGGTGTAAGATAGTGAAAGTGGTGAGCCAGGAGGTAAGTGGTGTAAGTCAGTGAAAGTGCTGAGCCAGGAGGTAAGTGGTGTAAGATAGTGAAAGTGGTGAGCCAGGAGGTAAGTGGTGTAAGATAGTGAAAGTGGTGAGCCAGGAGGTAAGTGGTGTAAGTCAGTGAAAGTGGTGAGCCAGGAGGTAAGTGGTGTAAGTCAGTGAAAGTGGTGAGCCAGAATGTAAGTGGTGTAAGACAGTGAAAGTGCTGAGCCAGGAGGTAAGTGGTGTAAGACAGTGAAAGTGGTGAACCAGGAGGTAAGTGGTGTAAGTCAGTGAAAGTGCTGAGCCAGAAGGTAAGTGGTGTAAGTCAGTGAAAGTGGTGAACCAGGAGGTAAGTGGTGTAAGTCAGTGAAAGTGCTGAGCCAGGAGGTAAGTGGTGTAAGTCAGTGTTAGTGTGGAGTTTGAAATAAAATATTAATTTGACTTCATCCCCCCCCCCCCCCTCTTTCTTTTTCCATAAAATAACCATTAAAAAATAATACTAACTATCATATTAAATGAAGGACTGCGTTCAAGCTGTGTTAAAAAATGGCGATCACTTCATTCTTTAACGTGTTCCCATTTCTTGTCCTATTTGTATCTGTCATGTCAGCTGATGAAGGCTCTTAACTGAAACGTTCTTGCCAGACACCTTGTTCAACAACATCCTCGACAAAAACTCACTTTTATTTTCAGGTCTGATTCCCGAAGAGAACCACGGGAAAAGCTACAGCCTCATTGTGAGATGCAAAGATGGCGGGTCTCCGCCGCGGACGGCACAAGGCACGATCGTGTTGACCTACCAAACCACGACAACCACCAGCACGACCACGACAACCACCCCTACCACGACCACCACCACCACCACCACCACTACCGCGAGCACCACCACAAAGTCGAGCAACATTTTCGACAACGACGCGTTTGTGGCCGTGTTCGCCATCTTGATGACGCTGCTGGTGCTCGGCCTGCTTGTGGGCCTGTATTTCTTGTTGCGATTCTGCGGTCTGTGCGGTGGGGCCGGCATGGCTGGTGCAGCCGGTGGAGCTGGGCCAGCAGGGAATTTGTGTGGGCCGAACAACGGCTGCAACGATTTCTGTTGTCCCAAGTGAGTATGGCTGTACATCTTTGTGAGCAGCCAACAAATAAGGCTGCCGTCCTGACTTTATCAAAATGGACCTCCAGCTGGTTAAGTGGTCCCGTGAATCAACTTTAAAGGGTCCTGATATTGACAAGGGTCCTGATATTGACAAGGTTCCTGCTATTGATAAGGGTCATGATATTGACAAGGGTCCTGATATTGACAAGGGTTCTGAAATTGACAAGGGTCCTGATATTGACAGGAGCCCCGTACTTATAAGGACCTCACATTGACAGAGACCTCATATTCAAGCCACACTAATTAATAACGGCTAAAAATAACATGACATACAAACACACTAAATGTGAATAGAAAGAAAAAAATCTATGACCAATGATAAATGAATATTTAATAGTTTTTTTTAAAGTAATATTTTAGATAAAAAATTTATCAGTGTTAAAACTCTGTTTTACCCTTTTTAAAACTAGTGGCCATTAAAAAAGTCCACCTCGCCTAGGCTTTGTTGACTCTTGAAAGCAGAGACGTCGCGCGAAAATTTGGGAGCCCTTGCCAGTGATCGTTTGTTTGTCCCCTGAATTCAAAATTCATAGCTGAAATTATTTTCACATCACAAGTTTTGGCCCATCATATACCCGAGGCTCATCTTTGGCGCCTTACAAATAAGAGGCGCCTATTTGGCCCCAGGGGTTGCTTAGGCCACGTGACAGCTCTGATTAAAAGGCACACCATTAACAGTTTAGGAAAACACACAGTTTTTTTAAAATCTAAGATTACAGTATTTAATTACGCGGTTTGTCGTCGCAAAGTTTGGAGATAATTTTATTTTACCTTTCTATAATTTAAGAAATAGTTTTTAAATCATACGTATCATTCGTTTCATTATTTATATTTAATAGCACACTTGAATGGAACATATTTGTCGGGATGAGCTACGGATATAAAGGAAATGAAACATTGAAAATGACATAAATAAAGGAGACAGTCACAAATAATGATTTAAGTTAAAGGTGTTCGATAAAACGTAAAGAAACTACTTCAACTGTTTTGGTTATAGAAAAAAAAATGAAAAAACTAAATAAATAAAGGATATGATTACTAGAAATACTTAGGACCAGGTCATCATTCGGTACTACTACAAATTCAAACAAACATACATATTCTTGTTTTCTGTACAGGAGAGAGGTGGAGCCAGTGGATGACTAGTGAGTATAATTTTGGCATTTAAACTTTGTTCGTTGTGGGGCATTTTGCGACTAAGCGTCAGTTTACACGATCACATTTTCGATCATACATTTGATGCGATTTTTGTTTGAAACCTTGACACAACTTTCAAATTACTCTTTGATCAAATTCCCATTTTTGTAAAAAAAAAAAAAACACACAAAAAAAAAAGGAAAAATAGAAAAAAAAAAAAAAAAAGAAAAAAAAAAAAGGGCACAAAAAATTGCATTCATACAAAAAATGTGACGCAAAATTTGAAGTGAACTGACACTAACTCCTGGAATGAGTGGGGCATTTTGCGATTGACCTTGCCTCGCAGGGAGACATTTATAAAACACTTCGCGGCAAAGTGGTAGGGCGTGTGAGGTAGCATTGGGGCTAGGTGGGTTAATTTTGCATTAAGTGTAGGTCACATTTAGACTAGTTAAGGGACAGTGGAATATTTTTGACACAAAATTTAGATATATGCAGGACCATTTCTGTCCAAAGTTTGATTTTTGTAGTACCATTTGTAACATATTTTAAACCTCAGTGTGAGATTTTATGGGAGATACATATCATGAATTTTTTTAATGTAATTGGGAAATATTTCATGTCTAAATACATGTTTACGCGTAACATTTCAGGAATAACTTAATGGGCGGAGATACGTTCTGAGCAAGACTACATCAATGTATTAAATACGCCTTCTAAGATTTATTTAATATATACGAAATACCTTTTAAGACAAAGTTTATGTATCAAAGAGATTTTTTAAGACTTACTGAATGTATTTGAAAGAACTTCTAGCTCACTTGATGAACTATCATAAGACCTTCTAATACTCAATTAATGTACTATCATAAGACCTTCTAAGACTCGCTTCATGTACTGCCATAAGACATTCTAAGCTTCACTTTAGGTACTGCTATAAGACATTCTAAGACTCACTTAATGTACTATCATAAGACTTTCTAAGACTCACTTAGCGTACTATCATATGACTTTCTAAGACTCAGTGTACTATCATAAGACTTTCTAAGAGTCACTTAGTGTACTATCATAAGACTTTCTAAGACTCACTTACTGTATTATCATAAGACTTTCTAATACTCACTTCATGTACTACCATAAGACCTTCTAACTCACTTCATGTACTACCCTCTCACATATCTGACTTCTTCCACAACAGCTTTAACACTGAAGTACGCACGAATAACGACTACAGGGACGCCTATTGGAAGACAGGTAAGTAGTATCATGTTACTATCAGAAGTCATTGCATTCACGTCACTTTCACTTATAGTCATGTTACCGTCACATACAATTACATTAACGTCACTGTCACATATGATTAAGGTGATGTCACATATACATGACAGTACAGTCACGTCCTTGTAACCTGACATTACAGAGACGTCACTGTGTCATGTCATTGTTAACACTGAATCGTAACTGTCCACCTTTGTGACCCCACCATCTTATTCCCCCATATTTTCCACCTGTGAGACACCCACCATCTCTTTACCTACTACACCCCACCGGTATGACCACAACTCCTCATTCCCCAATACATCCCATCTCTGTGACCCCCTCCCTCATTCCCTATTGTTTCTTACCCGTGTAACCACCAAACCTCTTCCCCAAATATTTCCTTACTGCGTGACCTCATTCCCTAATATTTCCCACCCGTGTGACCCCCACCATTTCATTCCCACCCATTTCTCACCTGTATGACCCCTACCATTTCATTCCCGCACATTTCTCCTACAGGTGACCACTATGAGACTGGAACAGGTTACAATCCAGCAGGTGACAGTTACGCCAAACCCCTCGAAGGTGGATTCAAGCGTCTGGCGCTACCAGCTCCACCACCGAGGGGTGGATACTTCTAACCATTGGATTCATTTAATTGATACTTAAAAGTCAGGCGAAGTCGTAAACAATCATGGCTGACAACATAAATCACCCAGTAAATAAAGATTGAATCATTCATGATAGTCTTTCTTCCAACTCAAAAACCTTCTCTAAGTAAAATGTTCTTGTCCATCATTTTATTTTATAAAGCATTTTAACGCGTCTTTATCATCACTTTTATTTGATGCACATGGTTCTAATAAAGGCGTCTCTATTATTAGTTGTATTTGATGCATATGGTTCTAGTATACCCACACTCATCTGTGATATCTTTTTTGTAAATATTTGACACTTTATTGCATTGCTAAAGAATTTAAAAAAAGGCTTGTCTGTTTTATGTCCGACACTTCTTTGATTAAAAAACATTAACATTTATAAGTCTTGTAAGTCAATCGTTGTAACTTTCCCCCACCCCCCACACACACTTTTTTTAAATTTCTCTCCATTTTTCAGGCTAATGAAACGAATTTAAAGGATAAAAAATGATCGTGGTAGAGGTAGCTATCGGAGGGAGGGGGGAGGAGAGTTTTGGGGGGGGGGTAGTAAAACAAATACACTCGTCGTCCACCCCTCCCTTTCCGTCCAAAAGAACAGTTGCCAGTCCCAGACAAAATAGGTGACACACTATCAAAGCATTATTTGTGTAAAACGATCGACTGTGCAGCGTTGTGCTTATTTTTTTTCTATATTAAAAAAAAAACAACTTAGAAATTGGATTTTTACTTTTATGTTAATTTATTTTTTTTTTTGGTGTTTTTTAAAAAAATAATGTACACGGACTATTTCATGGCGACGCTAGACGTCATGTTAGAGATTTGACTCATGAAATTCGACAACCAGCGTTAGCTTTAAAAGTGGTAAAAAAAAAAGAACTATGTACTAACTAAAGCGATAGAGAAAGCCTTTAAACAAAATGAAATTGGAATTTTTCTGTGTAAGGAAAAGTTTCATAAAAAAAAGAACTATGTACTAACTAAAGCGATAGAGAAAACCTTTAAACAAATTGAAATTGGACTTTTTCTGTGTAAGGAAAAGTTTCATTAAAAAAAAGGAGAAGTAAAAAACTAATGAACTATGAAGGGCCAGTTAACTTGTGTGTGTGTCTGTGTGTGATTTTCTGTGTGTTTGTGTTTGTATGAGTGAAGAAAGGGAGTGAAGATAGAGATAGATACAGAGAAGCAGAGAGAACGATAAGAGGAGAGGGAGATTTTTAAGTTTATTAAAAAAATTTTTTTATTAAAGTGTGTGTTTGTGTGTGTCTGTGACACAGAGGGAGAGCGAAAGATAGTAGTTAATAAAAAAATGGAAAACATAAAAACAATAAATGTTTGTAAATAATGAAATACTGAAAAAGTGACTCTCATATCTTTATGTATAAAGAAGACAAGCTGTTTTCCGTGGTATCTATTTTCTTAACCAAAGATTATTGTTTCAGATCCTCTACATATATATGTTAATACACCCTTTTATATCAGCTGATATGCATCATTTTCATCCAAGCCATCACTTAACTTCATTAAAAATAACCAACCTATCCATTGGTCAATCCTAACATATTTCCATTATTTTAATAATGCACCTATTAACAATGCTCATAAATCTCTTCACCAGATGTCCATCAAAATTTTCCATCTGATTACGTCCTTGTCACAATTATATCCACTCACGATTTTAATACTTTTTATCCATGTCACATATGTATTCACTTATATCCAGACGACTCACAAAATGAAATCTGTGACATTAACAATAAAACTTTAAGGTAACAAACGAAACCTTCTTATCACAGATTTGTGAGTTGTTTTTTTTGGCTTTCTAGTGTGTGTGAGAGACTTTTTAGTACTTAACGTTGTACATATATCTCAGATATATTATTTTCTATAAAATTGTTGTAAAATGTCTTGCAGCATGGGGTCGTGTACACTTGATCTACACGTTACATTTCTGACTGGCTCATAACCTTCAAAGGGGCCATCTTCGCCTCGCTGACCGGGTGAGGACATGTTTGATGTCCCTGGTATAATAGGCTGCAGGCCGTGAGACAACTCATTCTAGGGCCCAGGCCATTAAATCCCTCATCCTCGGCCTCAGGCCATTAAACCAATTATCTTAGGTCCAAGGCTCATAGACCACTCATACTAAGCCCCAGGCTGTCAGACCAATTATCTTAGGTCCAAGGCTCATAGACCACTCATACTAAGCCCCAGGCCGTCAGACCAATTACCTTAGGTCCAAGGCTCATAGACCACTCATACTAAGCCCCAGGCCGTCAGACCAATTATCTTAGGTCCAAGGCTCATAGACCACTCATACTAAGCCTCAGGCTACTAGAGCTATCGTCCTCGGCATCAGGCGATTATACCACTAATCCCACGCCTTAGGTCAAACCACTCATCTTAGTCCTCGCGCCGCTCATCCAATTCCTCAGACCGTTGCACCGCGCGTCCTAGGCCTCGAACTGTTACACTACGCAAGCCGTATCTTGTTAGAATGTCAGTCAATCCAAAAGATCTTAAGTTGGATATTCCGTTGTTAGTCATTCAACGCATACATTATTAGAAGACTAGAGATTTACCACGTTAAAATAATTACGATATTTAAAAATAGTTATAATAAAAATTGACCATTAAATGTTACATGGCTTTACGAGCGTAATTATTTATATTAAAAAAGAAATACCAACAGTTACAAGTAAAAAGGATATTTAAAAAATTGTTTATCGACAAAGATCGAAAACGGATCTTACCATTGGCATGCAGGTACAACGAAATACACAATAATCTTATGATTATTTTAAGCGAAATCGAACAATGTATAAAAAAAATAGTTTGCGTTTAAAACTTTGCAATAGAAACCGATGTTAAATGTATAAAGTTTAGTCCAGACACAGGTTGTCGTCAATGTTATTGGTAAGTATTTAAATAAAATACAGGAGTTTGTGGGTTAATGAGAAAATAGCTGATCACAAAAAATATAATAAATCACCACTAAACCCTGAAAACAAAACAGTAGGTGATAGAACAATATTACAGAACACAAACAGTAGGTAATAGAAAAATATTCTAGAATACAAGACATCAGGTAATACAACAAATTTCCAGAACAGTTTTAAAAAATTAACAATTTACATTAACACAAAAACCTGTGTGTGTGTTTTCTAAATATTTTTTAGGGTTTTGTGGGTTGGGTTGATCTCAGATAGAGGACCCATGTCCATGTCTTCATCCCGCGTAGGCCTATAGATCAGCGCCGCATGACATTAGTGTTGTGTCCCGTGACCAGGGTTGTTGCAGTTCGCTGCTTGCTGTTGATTGTTTTGTGAAGATTCTAACCTGGTGACTCGAGTAGGGAGCACTGACAAAATAGCGGATCACAAAAAGACAAATCCATATAAGTAAATCCTAAAAAGCACGATGTGTGAAACTCACTGGAAAACATATTGAAGCATGCCCTGAAGAGATTTAAAAGAGGTTCCCTTAAAAATTTTCCGAACGTCGTTTATCTGAAATGTCAGGTTATCAGAGCCACCCTCAGTCTCAAATAGTAAGGAAAATCGACGCTCTAATGCAGTGGTTCTCAATTTTTATTCTGACACAGCCCCCCCCCCCTTGAAGCCATTCACTCACCCCTAGCGCATCCTGTGCCCCCCCCCTTCCCCAAAATATAATAACTTAGTAATAGTATTTCTACGGCAGATAATGACGATGTAATGTAAAAGTATAACAAATGATTGAATGTTAAATGCAATTGGGAAAAAAATCACTACTTTACTTAATTTTCAGACAAATGAATCACTTGTCTTGATTTATCGATACGGCTTTTTTGGGACAGTTATTAAACCAAAGTTTTCGTTAAATTATTGCAATTAGTAATAGTAACTTATTTGTACACTGCTCAAACATTCCAAATGCTTTGACTGAGCTTAGTAAATTGATACTTTTCGTCCAATGTTTGGTATAAGGTAACTTTAGAAGACTCTTATTAAATCAATGCGCTAACAATCTAAAGTATATTTCTTTTTCTGTGAGTATAGCTAAATATGGAGAGGGATGGGCGCCGCCAAGCGACAACTGCCCTAGTTACCCTACATGTACATGAGAACAGATTCACAATCCATACCGGCTCGGCCTTCGCCCGGGTTAAAACTAGGCGGTGCTATGCCTAGTGCAGAAGACCGCGGGGAATGGAGAAGGATAGTTTTCATGTCATCTGTGGTGCCCCAACGGTCCAAGGACTAAGGGACATGATGATGATGATGATAACAAAACAACCGTCCTAAAACCATGATCCACCAAACTGGATATTAGAAATAAAACACAATACAAAATCCTAACCATATATTTAAGTGCAGGACAGAGGCGCAGCTATAGTGATTGGCGCCCGGGGACAATATTTTTAAGCGCCCCCCTTTGTTCTTTCAACTTTCAAAACCATTATTTTCATCACTAAAATAATATCAAAGCACATTTTTGCGCCCTTAACTAGTCTGGAGTCCAGGGACATATGTCCCCTCTGCTCGCCTTAGCTACGCCTCTGGTGGTGGATAGTAACATGACGTGTTTTTATTTTTTAAACGAAAACTGTCAAGTACGAGTCATTTTAAGTGGCTTCAGTTCGACACATCATCCAAAATAGTAACTGCTGTAATGTAAAGAAAATTCCATACATCTCAGACATATATTTATATTTACCATATTCCAATGGGCGCAAGATACTAGCAGATTATCCATAGGTAAACTTTTCTCTATTAGCTCAGAAGGGCTTAGAAATTGAACCCTGTTATTAATGACCATAATTACTTTTGACACACTTGGAGTAGGTTATGTAATGCGTTATAACAAGATTGATCGCGTCTCTCTGACACTTTAAATTCATTGATGAAATGTGCACATACTTCTGACAATATCAATGCGATGTTTGATTCTTCGGGAGTAGCACCGAGAGAAACATTTCGTTTTTCAATAAATATATGCAGTGTCAAACAGATTTAAAAAAAAAAAAACACCATAAAAACTCTCTTAATCACCTATTGATAGCCAACGAATGAATAACACAATCTTTGAGGTATTTAATAAATATTAAACATAAAAGCCTCTGTAGTGGTCAGTCTGTTGATGGTGACACTTCAGTTAACTTATCCATTTGTCACTGCAGTGTAAACGTAAGCACACGTTCATCGTGTGTTCTCATTGTTTTATTCCTTTTAATAAAAAAAAAGTTTATTTGGCTTCTGAATGGAGACTAATGAACTTTTATGAAAACACAAAAATACAAGAACTCCTGCCAGTTAAACCTGCCTGTTAGAACTTCGCATCCACCTGTTACCTTGATGATGCCCATCTCTGGCAAGGCATTGCTTCACTATCTCCTTGCTAAAAACACAAGATTAATATTGGAGGCAATAATTGGTATTTATATTGGTAACAATAGGTGGTATTTATATTGGTAAGAAGGATTGGTATATATATTGGTAGCAATAATTGGTATTTATATTGGAAGCGATGGTTGGTACGTTTGAGAACCCAGAGTTATGATGCCCGTGGTGTTCCTTTATTTTGCCGCCAACGATTACCAAAAGCCACAAATTATACGGTATACTCATTGTCTACATCTAGGTCTTAGAATAACTTTTCACTAAGCTTAGCCTAGTTTTTTCCGAGTTTACGTTGAGTCTAAAAATAAGCTACATAAGTATATGAAGTGGATACAAAATTTCCCCCAAAATAATTGTCACTTCTGCCCCTTTTCCTAAGCGTCCAGTGACTGAGCAAAAAAATTAGATTTTGGGGAGGGAATTGTTAGGCGGCTGGGGTAAGGTTAATAGATTCCCGCATCTTTTAGATTGCGGGGATGTTTTTTACAAAATATAATGTCTCGGGCCTTCCAGACTTTGCTGGATACTTTTGGTGTTAACGACCTGAAGTTTCTAATTGACCGTAAATGAGGGGGTATGGAGGGGTTAATAGCTAGCATTCCTGGACCGTCTAGGGAGGTAGAGAATTGTATATAAGATAGAACTCTTCGTGGCATAGAGAAGAGTTCGAGATTCGTGGACGGTGATTATGAAGTTGTAGACGCAGCGTGACTAGACGTAGTTGAGGATGGAACCAGTGATAGAACATTAGTCAAGTGTTAGAGTTAGGAAAAAAACTTTACTAAATTTGTTATATTGTATTCATCAATAAATCTTTTATCTATAACTGATGCCGAGGAGTTGCTTGATCATTCATTAATGTTATGTATTTTGTTCGTTGTACTTCTCAACGTATGGACTAGTGAAGCATCAAAGAGAAGAACGCAGTGTTTCTTTCAGACATTCCCCCCACCCCCCGGGGGCATTTAAGATTTTAAGGGGGGGCAGTGCCAGTTGCCAGCGGGCAGTGGCCAGAGGCGTAGCTAAGGGGTGTCAGTTGGAACTATGTTCCGGAGAGCAAGACTAGAGTGGGAACTAAATTGAGCTTCGATGGCATTAATAAGAAATAATTTGTTTCAGAGTTAGAGGAGAGGTGTGAGTAAAAATAAATTACGTCCCCTGACTCCCAACACTCTAGCTACGCCTCTTCCAGTGATGAGGTTGTTCACCCAGGTATCACTTTTTCTTTATATGGAGGTGGGAAATTTTGGACAACTGCAGAGTTTGTATCATGAAAAGGAGAGCGTCCAAAATATTTATACCCCATGATGACACTAATAATAGCTGCGACACTAGGACGTGTATTTATCATCACCAAAATTAGAAATCATTTTCATCGGGGTGTAGGGTAGAAATCGAGGGCCCCGATGAATCTTGCTTAATATAAATAAAAGCAAGAAACATATCATAAAGGTAAACTCCTCCAACCAAGAGCATATCCCTCTCGTAGGATATGCACTGGAAAAGTGAAGGCTTTCACATACTTAGGCAGAACCATTGACTTAAATGGTGGATCCAAAGCGAAAATCAGTGCTAGAATTGCTAAGGCTTGTATAGCATTTGTACTATTAAAGAAAATATGGGAGTCAAAGGAGCTGCCTCTTCAAACCAAAGTCAGAATTGTCAACACTGATGTCAAAACAAGCTATTCTATGAAGCCGAAACTTGGTAAACAACATCGCTCGTAACTTACAAAAAGTACAGACCTGCATAAATACTTGCTTTAGAAATATCCTGAACATCAAATGTCCAAACACCATCACCATCACTAGATTTACTAGAAAGGACATACCAGGAGCCTATTGCTGAAGAAATGATAACGAAGAGATGTAGGTGGATAGGGCACACTCTCCACAAACCTCTAGATAACATCACTTGACAATCCCTAACATAAAATACACAATGGATAAAGAAAAAGATAAAACCCTAAAAATACATGGAGACGCGCTGACACACCAAGTATGTGATGCACCTGGAAGCAAATAGAAAGGAAAGCACAGGGCAGAGATGATCCCCATAATTTTTAAATTATTTCAAAATCAAGAAGGGCATTTTGGTGCGTATTTGAATTCAATGTTTCTATTAGACTTTTCGATCAGGGGAAGGACATTTTTAAGGCTCTGTGGAGGCATAACGGGTGCCAGTAACATACATAAAGTGATTTGACTCCAAATGTGATGTGCCCCAGGGTAATCGTTTGGGACAAGATTATATTCAACCCTATATTGTAACTTTGATCAGTGTGGGGGAAGGCGTCTAGAAATAGAGGGTGCTGAAAACAATCGCACAAATTCAAAATTAGGGGGTACATATTGGCGCACACTTGAATTCGATATTTCTTTCAGACACTTTTGAGGTGACATTTCAAACTTTCGCGTGGAAAGCGCCAAAATTAGCCATAATAATGATCAAAAACAACATTAACACTGCACCATCTGGACGTGACCAAAATTCATTCTAGTTGTGGCGCCCTTGAGGGTGTTAAATCTTTATAGTCCCAACAAATTTTTTTAATAAATTCAAAATAAAGAAATTCATCTTAGCAAATACTTTAATTTAGTTCTGCAACATTCTACACTCGGAGAGCAACGTAAGAGATGCCAGTTAAAACATGTAGGTGTTTCTTAATCTTAGAAACATCGTGTGACCTCAGCAATCCCTACGACTGCATGGGCCTTGGATATTTTAGGGCTTAAAGATGTGATGTGGAAAT
This sequence comes from Omphiscola glabra, assembly GCA_964017045.1. NCBI lineage: Eukaryota > Metazoa > Mollusca > Gastropoda > Lymnaeidae > Omphiscola > Omphiscola glabra. The sequence continues at coordinate 26,755,837 of OZ024806.1, forward strand.
TGCCTTACTTATCATCTTTCAATGCAAGGTGGGGGAAGACTAAACCAAAAGGTGGCAAATGGGGACTCGAAAAGTCTAGCGACGGATCTTCTTGATCTTGATCTGCTTGTGTTATGCAAATATATGTTTGTAATATTACTATATGAAATAGTTATGTGGCTTTTTATTATTTTTTTAAAAACATTTTTTTGGGCTTAGCTACATAGTTAATAAATGCATTTTTTAAAAAAAAAAAAAAGGTTACCATCACAAAACAACACTTCTAACATCATCTTCTATGTTGAACGTAAATGAAAAAAACAAACAATACTAATACTAACAATAATCATCTTACGTGAAATAATTACTTTTGCCAAATATTTTCAAGTTTTACCATGAGCCAAAAGAAAAATATACCGTTAAGGAGAAAGACATTTTTATGGGTTATCAAAACTGGTCATTTTTATAAATCGTATAAGATCGGCTTATTATGTAAATATTGTAGAAATTTCCGAATTTTTCCGTCTAAGTAAAAAAAAAATAAAAAAATTGAAATTTCAAACGACTATAACTTTTCTGCAGCTAATTTACAAATTACCACTAAGATATAGACTACTTTAAAAAAAAAAAATTTTCCCCATAAGTTCACAGCATTTTTTTTAAAAATTGATAAATTAGGAATACGAATTTATTCTAAAACAAGTACCAAAAAACAAATTGAATTGTCATGATAATCCAAATGATAGTTCATCTTATTTTTTTTTTTTAAGCTTATGATAGATTCCCATCTTGAAAAATAAATTGTTTTTTAACAAAATCCTTGCAAACAGATGGGGCAGTTTGTTTAATATTCTAATATTAAAAGGACAAAAGCTGTTGGGAATTTAATAATATTGATTTATTTTTTTAAAAACAACTCTTATTCAGGAAACTGTTACAAACGCAGCACATTTAAAGAAAACACAAATGCTTTTGATATCATATTTGATGAGATTTGCATGCACACGTTTAATTCTTAGTTAAAGAAAAACATCTCTCAAATTTTTAAAGTTTTCTATTTATAAAACTCTACATTAATGGAATCGAGTACATTTAAAATTATGCTAATGAAATATTTGTAAAGTCTAATATCATCATACAATTTATAATTAACACATATCTCTACCTTAAAAGTATATTTTATAATGAAATGAAATTTGAAATAGATTGTGTATGTTTGATACTTGGCAAGAACTATTGTTAGAATTTTAGTCCTTAATTTTGATGTGAAAGTATTTTAATACAATGTTATTAAAGTCTTTAAATTTGTGACTTTGCAAAAAAAAAAAAAAAAAGAATAAAAATATAGATATGTGTGAACAACAGGAAGTACGACTTCAGCTTATAATCAGGAGAGGTCAGTACGATATTTATAGTCGAATACTGTAAGCCTTTAAAAATATTAGCCTTAAATATACGGATCATCATTTATATCGAGCGTAGCGATATTAAAATAATTGCACTAATTTTAATCGGATAAAGGCACCAGATATTAATCTTTTTAAAACTGTTTAAAATTTATTTATAATAGTTCTATTATTTTTACCCATTTTGCTCCGGGGAGCACGTGACCCTCCCAGTGAAAAAAAAGGGGAGAGGGGAGAAATGCCTCCCCAGAGAGATGCCTGAAAGAAACCCTGGAGAAGCGGCCCCATTTTCGTCACACCAATACCACTTAGTAAGTGACCATAAACACGGGCCATACCTCACAATACCACACATTCTGTGGCAACGCCCTAGACTCCATTTTAGTGTTGAAAATCAAAATAATATTTCATCTTTTTAAAATTTAAATTTATTGTGGCAATGTGCCACTTTTTCTATGTATAATTTTGTTTGCATATGTGGCTAGGTGCCACCTATGTTGCAGGGTGCCACCTATGGGGCACACGAGGTTTTCTGCCAGGCATCCACGTCATGAGATGGGTATGCCTGCCCCACGGGGAACTGGTAAAACAACTCATGATGTGGACACAAAGGGTGACTACATAAGCCAGGGGGAGAGTTGACCTCGGGGCCTGCTTGCCGTGTACGTGTTTTGTGACGGAGTGTGGAGTGGTGGATGTGTTTTGTGTGTGACCAACTATGCTACTGATTGTACCTCTACATTAAAGCTATAGTTCTCAAACTTGCTTTTTGGTTCTTCATTTTAAACTGTTACTACCCGGCTACATTATTATTTTGATTTTAAATATATTTATATATAATTGAATACCACCTCATTAGGTAGTCCAAGCGCCTATCTAAATCTACTGAGCATTTTCCTGCTCCCTGGGTCATTCCATTCCGCCCACTTTGAGAGCTAATGTATTTTCAGATATGTTATTTATTTTATTACACTCAGGAAAGTGTCTGTAAACTCTGTTATCCGTGAAAGCACCGCATCTGCTATTAACCAAAGGTGTGTATACGAAATTGGGCAATTTTGTCGTGTGAGGATATGCATCGCGTGATCGATATCTCATCATGGGCCCCTAGAGTACAAATACAGAGATTTGAGGCCAGAGTGATCGGCAATGATGTTACCCATTTGTTTGATGGCCATGTCATTGGTCCTAATATCTATCATACGTAAGGAAAACTTTGTCTATCACATGTAAGGAAAACTTTGTCTATCACATGTAAGGAAAACTTTGTCTATCACAGATAAGGAAAACTTTGTCTATCATAGGTAAGGAAAACTTTGTCTATCACGGGTAAGGAAAACTTTGTCTATAAGGTAACGAAAACTGTGTCTATCACAGGTAATTAAAGCTTTGTCTATCACAGTTAAGGAAAACTTTGTCTATCACAGGTAAGGAAAACTTTGTCTATCACATGTAAGGAAAACTTTGTCTATCACAGGTAAGGAAAACTTTGTCTATCACAGGTAAGGAAAACTTTGTCTATCACATGTAAGGAAAACTTTGTCTATCACAGGTAAGGAAAACTATGTCTATCACAGATAAGGAAAACTTTGTCTATCACAGATAAGGAAAACTTTGTCTATCACATGTAAGGAAAACTTTGTCTATCACATGTAAGGAAAACTTTATCTCTCACAGATAAGGAAAACTTTGTCTATCACAGGTAAGGAAAACTATGTCTATCACAGATAAGGAAAACTTTGTCTATCACAGATAAGGAAAACTTTGTCTATCACATGTAAGGAAAACTTTGTCTATCACATGTAAGGAAAACTTTATCTCTCACAGATAAGGAAAACTTTGTCTATCACGGGTAAGGAAAATAAAATGTACCGGAAAATTTCACATGGAAAGGATGAAATAAGTTAAAACTCTATCCCCCTCCCTGTCTCTCTCCCCTTCCCTCTCTCTCCTTCTCTCCGGTAATGTATATGTTATCTTTCGCATGTAAATTATACAGCTATCTCTCACATGTACGTCTGCAGGTAAGCTCTTATATTTTAGACGTCCAAAATTATGATAGAAGAAAAACGTATTAAGCAACTTCATCAATTTTCAATGCAGCGTGAAAGAAAAACACTTTAATTGTGCTAACATGCCTCAGAAAGTCAGGTGAATGTTTGGTGACTGTTGTGGTGACTGTTGTAATGACTGTTGTGTTGACTGTTGTGGTGACTGTTGTGTTGACTGTTGTGATGATTTTTGCGGTGACTGTTGAGGTGACTGTTGTGGTGACTGTAGTAACTGTTGGGGTAACTGTTGTGGTGACTGTAGTAACTGTTGAGGTAACTGTTGTGATGACTGTAGTAACTGTTGAGGTAACTGTTGTGATGACTGTAGTGACTGTTGTGGTAACTGTTGTGATGACTGTAGTGACTGTTGTGGTGACTGTTGTGGTGACTGTTGTGATGACTGTAGTAACTGTTGGGGTAACTGTTGTGGTGACTGTAGTAACTGTTGAGGTAACTGTTGTGATGACTGTAGTGACTGTTGAGGTAACTGTTGTGATGACTGTAGTGACTGTTGTGGTAACTGTTGTGATGACTGTAGTGACTGTTGTGGTGACTGTAGTAACTGTTGAGGTAACTGTTGTGGTGACTGTAGTAACTGTTGAGGTAACTGTTGTGATGACTGTAGTGACTGTTGTGGTAACTGTTGTGATGACTGTAGTAACTGTTGAGGTAACTGTTGTGATGACTGTAGTGACTGTTGTGGTAACTGTTGTGATGACTGTAGTGACTGTTGTGGTGACTGTAGTAACTGTTGAGGTAACTGTTGTGGTGACTGTAGTAACTGTTGTGGTAACTGTTGTGATGACTGTAGTGACTGTTGTGGTGACTGTTGTGGTGACTGTTGTAGTGACTGTTGTAGTGACTGTTGGGGTAACTGTTGTAGTGACTGTTGTAGTGACTGTAGTAACTGTTGGGGTAACTGTTGTGATGACTGTAGTGACTGTTGGGGTAACTGTTGTGGTGACTGTAGTAACTGTTGAGGTAACTGTTGTGATGACTGTAGTGACTGTTGGGGTAACTGTTGGGGTAACTGTTGTAGTGACTGTAGTAACTGTTGAGGTAACTGTTGTGGTGACTGTAGTAACTGTTGAGGTAACTGTTGTGATGACTGTAGTGACTGTTGGGGTAACTGTTGTGGTGACTGTAGTAAATGTTGAGGTAACTGTTGTGATGACTGTAGTGACTGTTGGGGTAACTGTTGGGGTAACTGTTGTAGTGACTGTAGTAACTGTTGGGGTAACTGTTGGGGTAACTGTTGTGATGACTGTAGTAACTGTTGGGGTAACTGTTGTAGTGACTGTAGTAACTGTTGGGGTAACTGTTGGGGTAACTGTTGTAGTGACTGTAGTGACTGTTGGGGTAACTGTTGGGGTAACTGTTGTGATGACTGTAGTAACTGTTGGGGTAACTGTTGTAGTGACTGTAGTAACTGTTGGGGTAACTGTTGTGATGACTGTAGTAACTGTTGGGGTAACTGTTGTAGTGACTGTAGTAACTGTTGGGGTAACTGTTGGGGTAACTGTTGTAGTGACTGTAGTGACTGTTGGGGTAACTGTTGGGGTAACTGTTGTGATGACTGTAGTAACTGTTGGGGTAACTGTTGTAGTGACTGTAGTAACTGTTGGGGTAACTGTTGTAGTGACTGTAGTAACTGTTGGGGTAACTGTTGGGGTAACTGTTGTAGTGACTGTAGTGACTGTTGGGGTAACTGTTGGGGTAACTGTTGTAGTGACTGTAGTAACTGTTGGGGTAACTGTTGGGGTAACTGTTGTAGTGACTGTAGTGACTGTTGGGGTAACTGTTGGGGTAACTGTTGTAGTGACTGTAGTAACTGTTGGGGTAACTGTTGGGGTAACTGTTGTAGTGACTGTAGTGACTGTTGGGGTAACTGTTGGGGTAACTGTTGTGATGACTGTAGTAACTGTTGGGGTAACTGTTGTAGTGACTGTAGTAACTGTTGGGGTAACTGTTGGGGTAACTGTTGTAGTGACTGTAGTGACTGTTGGGGTAACTGTTGGGGTAACTGTTGTGATGACTGTAGTAACTGTTGGGGTAACTGTTGTAGTGACTGTAGTAACTGTTGGGGTAACTGTTGGGGTAACTGTTGTAGTGACTGTAGTGACTGTTGGGGTAACTGTTGGGGTAACTGTTGTAGTGACTGTAGTAACTGTTGGGGTAACTGTTCGGGTAACTGTTGTAGTGACTGTAGTGACTGTTGGGGTAACTGTTGGGGTAACTGTTGTAGTGACTGTTGAGGTAACTGTTGTGATGACTGTTGTGGTGACTGTAGTAACTGTTGGGGTAACTGTTGTGATGACTGTAGTAACTGTTGGGGTAACTGTTGTGATGACTGTAGTAACTGTTGGGGTAACTGTTGTGGTGACTGTAGTAACTGTTGGGGTAACTGTTGTAGTGACTGTTGAGGTAACTGTTGTGATGACTGTTGTGGTGACTGTAGTAACTGTTGGGGTAACTGTTGTAGTGACTGTAGTGACTGTTGTGATGACTGTTGCGGTGACTGTAGTGACTGTTGTGGTGACTGTTGTGGTGACTGTTGTGGTGAATGTTGTGGTATATATCGGGGTGACTGTTGATGTGACTGTTTGGGTGACAATTGGGGTGACTGTTGGTGTGACTATTAGTGTGACTGTAATGGTATCTGTCGAGGTGACTGTTGTGGTGGCTGTTGGGCTTTACTTTTTTTGGTGACTTTTGGGGTGACTGTTGTGGTGACTTGTGTGGTGATTTTTTGTGGCGACTGTTGGTGTGACTGTTGGCATGACTGTCGTGGTGACTGTTGAGGTGATTGTTGTTTTGACTGTTCGAGTAACTGTTGTGTTGACTAATGGGGTTGCTATTGTGGTGACTGTTGTGGTGATTGTTGAGGTGACGGTTGTTGTGACTGTTGGAGTGACTGTTGTGTTGACTGATGGGGTGACTGATGGAGTGTCTGTTTAGGTTACTGATGAAGTGACTGTTGTGGTGATTGTTGTGTTGACTAATGGAGTGGCTTATGGGGTGACTGTTGAGGTTTACTGTTGGGCAAACTTTAAGTTATATGTATAGCCAACCACTAGCACCACTAAAATAACGTTGAAGATAATCCATGAGGTGAAACGTTGTTTATACTATCTACAATTAATAATTATAAATAAAAAAATCATGCAAACTATGTCAGGCTTTAAATAATTGTAATTTCTTCACACCCTCACCCCATTTTCCCAATGTTTTTGCTGGTCAATATAAAAAATTAAAACATACTGCAATGGGGGATAACTGAGTTAAAAAAGAAAAAAAAGAATTATAGTTCTAAAATTACTAGAGGTGAGTCTCTGAGTGTACTTATTTCGTTATTAGTAATTAATACTAAAATTACTACAAAATACGAATGAAAACAAATTCTGAACCGGGGCGAGCTATCGCATAGGCCAAAGACCGCATAGTTTCAACGTTCGTTATTTCCAGTTTTCGCTGCACCAAAATGCACTTTAAATATTTATATTTCGTTTTTAGAAAAGGTGTGGAGCAAACTCACATTCCGCCCCGGGTTGCATTTTTTCTCGCCCTGCCACTAATGTTCGAGTTAAAACAACGATATATTTAGATAGATATCTTCTCACTTTAAATATATTTATACAAGTCTCTGTTTCAGAATGTGAAAACTTTGAAAGATCATTCGATGTATATGACAAGGGCTGGAGCATAACATCGAGGCTTGCGGCCCTTGAAAACTTCGCATCAAAGGTTAACGACAGGTTAACCAGGGCGGCGGGCGCCTTGTTTCACATCTCTCCCGAATTCAACAGCCGCAAGTACTACCTGTCTAAGAAAGCTGGAAGTGCCGCCATCCTAGTGTTTGAGACCACCTGCGAGCTCTTCGGAGGGTATCTCGTGAGATCAATGATCAAGACGAATATCAATTCGTTCAGAATTTCATTCGCAACAATGCCGCTGATTTCTTCGGCATCTACACGGGGGGCACCGACGAAGCCGTGGAGGGGACGTGGGTCTTCAGGCACAGCAAAGATCAAGTAATTTACAAAGACTGGACTCCTGGACAGCCGACCAACGACATGGACGGCGACTGTCTCATCTTACTGAACCGTAACGACTGGAGGATGGACGACTTCCGGTGCTACTATGATGGGAAAGACACGCGATTCATGTGTGAAATACCGGAAAAGAATGCAAAGGGTTAAAATTAAGAGAACGACGATCACAAGATCTGCACGTGGAAATAAACACAGTAACAATAATCATTTGTGTTTTGAACGTCTTAAAATAAAAGAGTTATATTTTCTTTTTATTTCCCTTTGGCTAGAACCGATTTGGTTTCTGGTGATTGCAGGTGCGGTTAGAAATGCGTGCAGTGACTTAACGCATGGTGAGACACAAACTTGGTGAAATAAAAACTTGATGAACACACAAACTTGATGAACACACAAACTTGATGAACAGTAAACTTGGGGAAACATTACTTGATAAAACCAAAATTTGATTACCTAAATACTTTGTGAAACAAAAAATGTATTAAAAAAATTGATAAACCACAAACTTGATAAAAATACAAACTTGATGACCCGTTAAGTTGGTGAAACACCAAACTTGATGACCCGTTAAGTTGGTGAAACACCAAACTTGATGACCCGTTAGCTTTACGACTAGTCAACTTAAAGAACCATAACCTGAATAACCTGCAACTGTCAATGTTGTCAAGATTTACCCACCCTACCCCGACCTCCCACAATTCACTTGCGGTTCAAAATCAGCTGCAAATATTAAAATTGTATTTTGCTCAGTTGGGAAGTGCTGTTAAAGTTTTAGAGAACTTTTACATTGAAAACACTAAATCTGCGAAAAGGACAATTAAAATATTGTACATATCCCGCTCAAAAGCAACTGATGGATGGATACAAATAAAAAAAGAAACTATTGCCAATATGTTTTGATGCAGAAGGTTCAAGAAAGGTAAATACGGTTCGTCCACTTTTTAAAATTTTTTTACGGCTTAACTCACCTTAACTATAGTTTTTTGCAGAATACCTTGGGGTCAGTGTGGTGGATAAAAGGGGGTGATAGGGAAAAGGGTCGTAGGGAAAAGGGGTGTTAGTGACCAGAGGTGGTAATGAAGAGGGGTGTTAGTGAACTGAGATGGTAGTGAAAAGGGGTGGTAGTGAGCAAGGGTTGTAGAGAAGTGGCGTGGTAGTGAACAAGGTTGGTAGGGAACAGGGTGGAAGAAGGGAACTAGTGAACAGGGGTTGTAGTGAAAAGGGTTGAAGTGAATTGGGATGGGGTGAAAAGGAGTGGTGGTGAGAAGGGGAGGAGATGAATGGGGTGGCGGTGAAACGGGGTGATAGTGAAAAGGGGTGATAGTGAAAAGGGATGTGGGTAAAAATGGGTGAGGCTGAAATTGGGATGCGATGGCTTGGAGTGATGCAAGAATGAAGAAAAGAAAATTGCTAATCATTAAGTTAACAAAAAGGGTCAAAGTTTTACCATTTTTTAAATGTCAATTTAAGGACAAGAAGGCAAGGAGTAAACATATGACATGGTGATAAAGAATAGCTTTTTAACACAAAAAAAGGCCATTGCTCATGCCCATTAATATTTAATCAAGACATGTGTATCATGTAGATTTTTATGCTAATCCTTATAAGGATATATTATTATATGTGCTTTCTGATTATGATAAATATAAAAGAGAATATATATGTTCATTCTGATTATCATCTGTATAAAAATGATTTGAATATATGTACTACCAGATTAGGATGTTTAAACATACGACCTGCCTAAGAAGACCAGACAAGGAAGGCCAGTACAAATAACGAGACACTTATAACCCCAGAGTAAACAGTTATTAAACTGCCCCCCTCCATGTCACAATCCTATCGTATCTATGTTGACAACTGAGACGTTGTAGGTGTATGTATCTATCATGGCATAAAACCCAAAGGTCTTATCGTTGCCCAAATCATACATGACACTCGACGAACCATAAAGCAAATGATAATTTATTGTCTTAAATACTGACATGAATATCCATAAGATTTTTATTTTTAAAAACCAAACAGCCGTTATTTCAGTGACGTAGTGCTGACGTCAATTTTTAAAAAAAATAATAAAATGCAAACTATCTTCCATTCTAGCAAAATTAGTTTTAGATATCTTTATAGAACGAGATCTAATAATGAGGAGTTAGTAACAAAACACGCGAAACGAACTAAATATTGAAACTGTCTGATAATTAAATAATGGGGTTTACTTAAATAACAATGCCAGACTCACGATTGCTGTTCACAACCAGGGCCACCAGAAAAGAAGTGTGTTTGTGGGTGGGGGGGGGGGGGGGCGGGCGAAGGAACGGCCGTCCTAGGTGCAAGCCCTGGGGGTTCGAATTCGTAAATTATTCCCAATGTATTTACATTGTATATGTTGGGCTTACAAAATATCATATAAAATATGGCCCTCTTCAAAATTAGATAGCCCAATCACATAATACATATAACTGTCTTTGTGTGGGTGAAATTATATAGGAACAATTTTAAAATTATTTATTTTGTATGTGATGAAATCCTCCTGGACCCTAAAACTAGCTTTGGTTAAAATTCTTCTGAGACCTCACCCCGTCCCCCCCAACCCCCTCTTTTTTTCTCTTCTTTTAAGTAGGAAAAATCCCCCCCCCCAATTGTTATTGTGCTCGATTGGCTTAACTCTCATGGTTATATATATATATATACACGATCATCAGTTATATTAGTGTTGATAAGATAAGTAATAAATGTTCAGGACATATTTGTCTCATTACAAAGCAATAGATGATGATGAATAGCTAGGCATTATGGTAGGCCAATATCCATAGTATCCAGAACCTTGATTGTAAATTTATTAGCAAAGTTTCATCTAAGCCTTATTCTAAGCCATTGATTTTCATACTGCTAAGATGTGCGTTTCCTATGAAGAATAGTTGTCGGAAAGCCAAGCAATGGATAGATGCGAATGGAAGGATGTGGTGGAGCAGGTCAGGGTCCTACATGAGCTGTAGTGCCACTGATGATGATATGAAGTATTGTAAATTTAATGTAAATAAATAAGTCAATTTCATGTTATGAAATTCGTTATAGACCTCTTTTGAATTTTACACAAGAGGATAGTATGCGCCATTTTGTGTGATTTGAATCAAAACATAAAGCCCCTAGACACAAGTGAGCAGGTGATAACTCATACGAGTATATGAAAACAAGAGTTATCCATCTAAGTTGAGTAATAAGTCATTTCAGTACATTATATATCATTTTAACATTTACGTTTATAGACGAAGTCATGAAACCTTATATCTAAAATAATAGCTTCTTTAAAAAAACTTTCCGCCATTTCTTAGTTTAGACAGCCTTTAATTCCTAAAGCGAGGCTATCCAATCGTGTCGGTGATCTACGAGAGATAGATCTCGCTGGCAATAATGTATGTATCGAAAGCCGTCCACACACCATGTGATACACTATCTCTACAGAACTCAAAGTAACTTCCAGATAAGCACATTCACTGCTGGCAGCAGCGAACAGTCTTGGGTTAAGTGGAACAAAGCTATGATATACACTCCCGTTTATGACACACACTAGATAACATTCATAGTTCATGCCGTCTTTGAAAGGGAAAAAAAAAAGTACTATGTATATTATGTTTGGGTTAGAGATTATGAATAACGTATGGCCTGTTTAAGATTGGCCATATTGACGTCATTGAAAACAGTGCAGTTCTTTAAGTTACTATGATTATTTCACGGCACTGGTTATACTGAAAAACTAGAAGAATGTGAGGTAATTAAACACAATTTTTCACAGCCATGACATCACGATGATCGTACAACTGAATACATTGGTACTGTTTCTGCTGACCAGTGGTTACGTCACGTGTGCCGCTCAGTCACTAGTAAGTGGACGGATTTCTTTACATTTAATCTTACCGAACGTTAAATGGCTGTCTTAATTAGTAATAGCTCCTGTAGAAATATAAATTATATATATATATATATATATATTTATATTTATGTTTATTAATATTGACAATATAATAATTAAATAAAATTAAATCTATTCTTTGTGTTGTTGGCGTGTGTGTTAAAATAGGTATGGGGATACATATTTTACTGTTGATAAAAAGATTACCATGTATTTCTGCTACTTAAAATTCACTTCGTCTTTCTCTCATTCCGCTGTCGTCTCCATCTTTCGATTAGTCTCAGTTCTTACTCATCCAAATTATTACGTCACAAATACGTTAATATCTACCATCACAAATGCGTTAATCGATCGCATCACTAATACATCATTATCTACCATCTAAAATACTTCAATATCTACCATCACAAAAACGTAAATCTATAGCATCACACATATATTATTATCTACAATCACAAAAACGTAAATCCCTACCATCACAAATAAGTTAATCCCCACATCAGAAATACGCTAATCCCTACCACTCACTCATTTCCAGGTGATCAGAGATTTCGGTCAGTCCTACAACTTACACGAGAAGACAACAACCAAAACCCAGATAGTTAGAGTAAGTTGATGTGATGACAATGTCCTAAAATGTATGGGAGATGATGTTAAATCTGTAGGTCACGTTTACATTATTGTAGTATCTTATACAATTAAAATATATTACGTTTATGTGGAATACAAAATCAAATTAGAAATCATATCACCTTTAATGAAAAACAATGCAAAATATGTTACCTTGAATATTAAACAGTATCAAATAATATAATACTTTCAAATGTAAAAAAAAAAAATAAAGTACTATGGATTTTATATAACTGAAATAAAAGTAGAAAGTAGAATATTAAATTTATGGAAAGACAATATCACATGATTAGTAAAAAGTTATATTAAAGCCTATATATATTACAATTTATATTGCATGTAAATGAAACGCAGTATTAAATAACGTATTACATCCACAGGGGATGCATTAAGTTTTTTTGAAGTTATTTCCTGATTCGGGAGTCGGGAGTCTGTATTATATATAATCCATAGTACTTCTATTGATTAGTGCATCAGATCGATAAAGGCATATAAAGCTTAACACACTGCCATCGTATAGCCAAGATAACATTTACAATCTACACTTAAGTTGTTCAAACGGTTCGAAGACGACTGACACTAACTGCCACCTTCCGCCTTCTACTCCACCCCTATTTCTACACCCTTATCTCTCCAACCCTACCTCGCCAGTCCTAGCTCCCCACCCATACACCTCCATCCCTACCTCTTCACCCCTACCTTTCCACCCCATCGCACCTCACCACCCTTACATCTCCACCCATATCCCCACCTACACACTTCTACACATTCCTCCCCACCCAAACTCCCCACTATTTCCTATCTACACCCCTACCCCTTCAACCCTATCATTCCACCCATCTCCCCACCCTAATTTCACCTCCGGTACGTCTCCAAACGACCACCACACCAATATCTCTCCACCCATACAACTCTACCCAAGTCTCGCCAACACTTCCTCTCCATCTCACCAGTGTGTACAGGAAAAGGTATATTGAAACAAATCTATGCTTAGCCTAACTATCATTGCAACACAAATCAATTTTTTTTTTAATGAAATAAATTAATGTTCTTTTTTTAAAGGCATATTTATTTTTACTATTTTTAAAAAAAAATATTTATTTTATTTTTTTAAGCGTGGTGAGCCGAACCTTAGCTTGGTGTACCGCACTGCTTAAAGCCACTGTAATAATACTAATATCTAGCCCCTTAATCCTTTTAAATCCACACTAATATTTTAAAACTATACCCTTTATAGCGATACAAATAACATTAATGTAGATATATGTCAAAACATTTCTAAGAAAAGCCAGTAACCCATCAATTTCACCAAGTGTACGGACCAGCCAAAACCTTTAGTCAGTGGACCTCAAAAATTATGTACTTGGGGCCTGATCAGTGTTTACACACACTATCGGGAAAAGGGGGGGGACGGGACTATAGTTTGTAAAAAAAGGAAATGAACGATGTCTATGCACACTGCACATATTTCATTTGTAGTGGTGAAAAAGACTTGAATAAAACAAGAACAAATTTTACTGAAGAAAAAAAACAAACCAATAAAGACTTAATAGCATTTCAAGGTTAGCTAATGAGATGACCAATGTCCAGTTTCATGTTTATAGATACTAGCCAGGTACAATTACGGCGGCTGTGCGGACCGGATTAAGGCCCTCGGTGGCCGGACCTGGCAAGTGTTTCGTGGTTCAAGGACACTGTCCTAGACATTCACAAATAAATAATAAAAACTCACAATTTTAAAAATATTTTATTTTGGCGAGACCACTCCACTATCGTGTAAGGGTGATAACACACTAGGTCCGGATTTCACCGGATTTTAAGACGGACGACGAGACCGGGTGCTCGGTAGAACTGTAAATCGGACATTGTAGAAATTGAGAATACATTGCAGCCGATCGCATCCGAATTTTTATTGTTTATCATAACAACGACCTTGATCCTGCTGTCTTTCCGCTGGCGAGTATTAAACTAAACACAGATTTTTAATGAGCGTGTCGTATTAAAAAACTGGAATATATGAACATATGTTTTATTTGATGAAGAATCCATTATTAAAATTACTATTTTCAGAATGAACCATTATACTTTTGACTACCTACATACAGTGGTATGCTTTGTTGGTGCAAAGTATAAATTAAATTATTAATTGTTGACTGTGGGGCCTAGTGCAGCAGAGTGACAGTGGTATTTTCGTTGAATCAAATCTATACAACCACATAGGAACGGGGTCTTTCCCCTTTCCTTAACCAAGACAGATACCTGGGATCAATAAATACACATCTTCCATATGTTTTTCTGGGTGACCAAGGTTATCCTCTGAAGAAACATCTGATGCGACCATACACAACCAGTGGTGATACTGTATCACAAGAAATTGAAGTTTACAAATACAGACATAGTCGGGCCAGAAGAACAGTTGAGTGTGCATTGGGCTTACTTGTTGCACAATGGAGATTCTTCAAACAGAATTCAAGTTGATCCTAAAAATGTTGACACACTAGTCATTTTTGAAGATCAGTTGGACATCTTATTAGCTTCAAATACAACAGCTGATAACGCTACAAGATCACCAACGGGAAGATCACAACGAATATAATTGAGAAGGGAATGATGCATATAATATCCCTGATTGCTCTAAACATTATTTTAACATTTAAGTTTAAGGAGCAATTGACATCCAGTACTGGTACAATAAAATAGACTATTACGAAAGTGTAAAATATATTTTATGAATTGATTATGAATTGATCCACGTTGATCTTTTTCCATAATAATTTAGTGATAGCATTACCGTGTGCTACAGAATCAAAGGCATTATCCATGCTAATTTAATATTTGTTTATAAACACTTTAATTTAGTTTCCTTTTAAAATTTAGTTTAAATATAATTTAGAAATTTGGTAAAAGCATAAATATTCTACATGGAACTATATTTAATAACTGTATTTATTATGTTAAAATTATATTTGATTCATTATTGTGTAACAAAAATATATCCTAAATTCAAGTAATTGACATTTGATTGAACTTTGAACTTATTTTCCAATGTTACTGTTTTGCAGGTCTAACAGTAACAGGATATGCAAACTTCAAAATAAATGCATACTTGTTATATCTAATTTTCATTTCTTAATTGCTATTTCTAATTATAATTATATTTAGCTATTATATGATCACGTTTGTTCAAAACAATTTGGTTTTATTTACCTAATCTTCTTGCAATAAAAAATAAACATTGACCCAGACACGCAGCGCCGCCATTCGCACCCGGGTACCATTAGGCTCAACGCTATTCAGATGTCATTTGTTGTAGTGTATTTTAGTTAAAATGAAGAATTATGTTTACAAACGTATAGTACATTCAATTATCTTTCATTTCATACCTCATTTGGTCTTACAAACCCAACAATAGTATTTTTAATAGTTTTTTAATCCCAAACTCTCACTTCTGGTACCCGGGTACCAATAGGTGCAGCCTTTATCCATATCGATCGAACTAACTTAAAAATAGAAATAAAATAAAATCATATGCCCACTCCCGCCACTCACTTGTTGTATTGAGCTCTTCTGCTATTTTGTGCTAAAGTTTACTACCAATATCCCTATTGTGGTAATTTTTCGTTATGTCCTCTAGTGGCATGCGGTCATGAACTAGGGATATTAGCTTGTCTATTTCTACCATTTTAATTTTATTCAGTTCTATAATTTGTATTTATCTTAAATTACTTTTATTGGATCCGAATGAATCCTACACACGGTTGATGCAAAGAAGACCTGCAATGACGTCATTTGCTTGTTTTTTTTAAAATTTAGCTTCGGATCATTCCGTCGAACATCGTTCTAATTATATGGTTGCTATGTCCCACAGTGGAGAGCGATCATCCACTTGAGATATTAGTTTATCAATTTCTACCATTTTAATGGACTACGATTAGTCACTTCCTTGTTTTGTCACGTGATACGTACCAGCCATTAGTAGGCTTTCTGCTACACATAACAACACATAACAACAGATAACAGCTGATCAGCCATTGCCATTATCATTAATTCTAAAGCAAAATGTTTGTCTCCATCAGCGCTTCCCCCAGTGTTTATTAAAATTTTACTTTTCAAAATATTCTTGAATACACGCGTTTCTTTAAATGACATTCATTAAATGTGACAATAATTATGATTCAGTTATGATTAAAGGGAGAAAGTTGTTTGAAGAAAAATTTGTGAGCGACTAGTGTGTTGCAGACAGCATACCGGAAGTATTACTTGTTTTTACACGTATCACGTGACAAAGCAATCGACTAATCGTAGTCCATTGATAAAATGCTACAATTTGTATATATTTAAATTACTTATGATGGATCCAAATGAATAATACACAAATGAAAGGCTATTCTAGATTTTAAGGTGACATTTTTGTACAAACAATCTGTAAAAAATTACATGCCGCCATTTTAATTGTTTTTAAAATTAGCTTCGGACAGTTCTGAAGAAAAAAACAAATTCGACCGGCGCGCTTTACCGACTTTCACCGATGACGCCTGAACAAATGTAGCTGTGTTCACTTTGTTATTGCATTTGTTTTTTATACCGATCCAGTCTTGTTCGTCATTCTTGGAATCCGGTGAAATCCGGACCTAGTGTGTGATCACCCTAAGCTTGTATTCATAGGACCGTTCTCATGTTGACTTTTTTTGGTCTTGTTAACTATTTCGTAAGGGTTTTTTAGTTTGCATTTTACGTGTTGTTTTTTTTGAGTTTTACTTCACCACGATCGATTTTATTCTAATGCTGGACCTTCTAGGGATGACGGGTTGCCAGTTTGGAAGTTCATTTGGGTTGCCAGGCTGGAAGTTCATTTGGGGTGCCAGGCTAGAAGTTCATTTGGGACCAGGCTGGAAGTTCATTTCGGGTGCCAGGCTAGAAGTTCATTTGGGGTGCCAGGCTGGAAGTTCATTTGGGGTGCCAGGCTGGAAGTTCATTTGGGGTGCCAGGCTGGAAGTTCATTTGGGGTGCCAGGCTGGAAGTTCATTTGGGTTGCCAGGCTGGACGTTCATTTGAGCACAGCGATGAGACTTACTCACCGACCTGAGGTTATCATTACGCATCTACCTAGAGATAATCTGTCCCGTGTTCTATGTTTCACGCCAATGATCTTAAGGTAGATCCTGGACTAATGTTCGATGTTATGGTTGACTGGACGTAACCATGGCACCTGGTTTGAGTGAGGGATTCACAGATTTGTGTTTGTGTGTAGTTTATATGTTGATATTTTATATAAGAAAACAAATGTTTTGTCATACAATCAAGGTTGACTGTTACGTCCCAGGGGACAGGTGCATCTGCAATCTGGAGAAGACCGTCCCCCCGGGGGGTCCTTTTGATGTCTGGTTGGAAGGTTCCAGCAGTGAGTTTAGTTTGTCATTTATATATTGCAATAAAAAGGAAATGAGAGATCAGTCCGGAGTGCGGGGGGGGGGGGCGTATATGAACATAACCAACTAAGGAATTAGGGGATCAAGGGACTGTGAGATATAGAGTGAAAGAGAGAAAGTAAGAGTCACAGAAAAGGAGAAAGAAAAAAAGTGAAAGAGAGAATGGGAGAGAAAGAGAGGAAAGAGAGAGAGAGAGTGAGGGAAGATATAGAGTAAGAGAGAAAGAACAAGTGAAATAGAGAGAGAGCGAGAGAGAGAGAGTGAGATAGAGAGAGAGAGCTAGAGAGAGCGAGAGAGAGAGAGAGAGCGAGAGAGAGAGCGAGAGAGAGAGAGCGAGAGAGAGAGAGCGAGAGAGAGAGCGAGAGAGAGAGAGAAAGAGTGAGAGAGAGAGCGAGAGAGCGCGAGAGAGAGCGAGAGAGAGCGAGAGAGAGAGAGAGAGAGCAAGAGAGAGAGAGCGAGAGAGAGATAGCGAGAGAGAGAGAGAGCGAGAGAGAGAGGGCGAGAGAGAGAGAGAGAGAGAGAGAGAGCGAGAGAGAGAGAGAGCGAGAGAGAGAGAGCGAGAGAGCGAGAGAGAGGGAGAGAGAGAGAGAAAGGTTCAAGATAGAGGACTATGCAGATCGAGAGAAATGTCAATAAAGGTCAATAGGTGACCGTTATATAAATGAAATTATTTTAATTCCATGATTTAAGCCAAGGACATTGACAAAGCTAGTTAAAGATCAGTGTTAAACTTATTTGTGTCTGAACACACAACTCATTTCAATATGTCTTCTCTCGATCCACCCCCTCCCAAAGTGTACTCTGTGTACTACGTGGGAGAGAACAATGGCGGGGCGCTGTCTTATAAGAGAGTCAAGTCCTACATGTTAACCATCAAATGTGTCAACGGAGCAGGGAACCAGTGGGACGTCAAGGACCTGGAGGTAGACATACTACCGAACGCCGCCCCTGTCATCACCAATGCGAAATACCCGCACGGTGAGTGTCACAGTTTAAAACTAACCACACGGAGAGTGTCACAGTCAAATCTACCAACACAGTGAGTGTCACAGGCAAATCTACCCACACAGTGAGTGTCACAGTCAAAATTACCCACACGTTGAGTGTCACAGTCAAAACTACCCACACGGTGGATGTCACATTCAAAACTACCCACACGGTGAGTGTCACAGTCAAAACTACCCACACGGTAAGTGTCACAGCCACAAATTCCCAAACCGTGAGTCTCGCAGTCAATTGTGAAGGTCCTGGCTAACCACACATCGCAACACGGTCATTCGGGTGTTATTAATAAAGTAAATAATACAATAAACAATTACACACGACACTGGTTTTAATTACCTCTCCTGTTTTTTTACACAGACACTTGAAGAGGACTTGACAAACTACGGCCCGCGGTCTTCATCTTATCCGGCCCACCATGAGCTTATAAGCTTAAAAAAATAATTATCTTTTTTTTTTAAACTTACAAATTAAGTATCAACATAATTCAACAAGTTTGTGAGAACCGTATTTATGATCTGATCGGCCCAATAAAATCAATAAGATACCACTACTTGTTGTAAATCTCCAATTAATAAGTATACCGGCTCCTAAAGACCGACGACATTCTCTTACCGGCTCCCAAAGACCGACGACATTCTCTTACCGGACCCCAAAGACCCACGACATTCTCTTACCGGACCCCAAAGACCCACGACATTCTCTTACCGGCCCTCCAAAAACCCACGACATTCTCTTACAGGACCCAAAAACCCCCACTACATTCTCTTACCTGGCCCAAAGACCCACGACATTCTCTTACCTGGCCCAAAGCCCCCGACACTCTCTTACCGGAACCCAAAGCCCCACGATATTCTCTTACCTGCTCCAAGACATTGTCTTACCGGACGGAGTAAAAAGATGTTTTATTATCCCAATATTTAGTAATAAGCTTTTGACTTCAAGAAAAGGAAACAATTTAAAATAGATGATAACTTGATGAATGTCGCGAATATTTAAATTGTTTACCAAAGGACAAAAATTAGAAATTAGATTATTATACATGTCATTGTGTTAAAACAAGTTGAAAATTCTTTCTCTTTATACTCGCAGACTCAAATCAATATATCATCTAAACCACTGACATTTTGGCTGAACCCCTGTTATACATTTGCTAACTCACTGACACATCTACTAAACCCGTATAACATGTAGCGACCAACAGATAAATTACCAACCCGCTGATACACATGTACCCAACTGACATATCTACCAAACCCTATTATATTTGGCGACCGACAGATACGTTGCCATCACGCTGATACACAGGCAAACCACTGACATGTCTACCAAACCTTATTATATTTGGATACCGACAGATACATTGCCATCCCGCTAATACACAGGCAACCCACTGACATATCTACCAAACCCTATTATATTTGGAGATTGACAGATATATTTCCATCCCTCTGATAAACAGGCATACCACTGACATGCAGACTAAAGCACTTTTATAATATATTGGAAACCCACAGATCTATCCATCTGCTAAGATATGTCTTTTGTCATGTTTTCAACACCAGATGTGATCGCATTAGTGGCACGTGACTTCTCAGTTCCCGGAACAGACGTGTACACTGTCAAGGCCAATGATGTTGACGGGGATGTCCTGATTTGTTCGCTGACCACTCAACCATTGGTCAACTATTTCACCATTGTAAAGAGTAAGTGGTATAGAAATTTAGTGTTACATAAGATATTATATAGACCTAACTTAACCGCCGGATGCAAACAAAAGGCCCAAACAACAAATAAACTGAGGCACATAGATGTTCGCACTTAAGTGTATTTAAAGATGCGTGAGCAGGGGCATCATTTTAGGGTTTTTCAAGGGGGGTGTGCAAAAACAAAACTTGGTCTGCTTGTGAAGCTGTTTCTTACTGGAGGCGCCACAGTAATAGCAATTTAAATAAAACGTGCAAATTCCCTTCCTAAATGGCGTCCCTGTGTGTGAGTGAAATGACACTAAATATAATGGGTACATCGTGAGGTGACGTGTCTTCAGGTGGTGCGTCGTCTGGGAGTTCAACAGACTGCGTCGTCAAAACGGCCGTTGACCTGAGGTCAGCGTCTGAGCCAATGGTTACGCTAAAGGTCTCGGTTTCTGACTGGGCAACCACGACCAAGATCTTCGACATCGACGTCAATATAGGTGAGCAAAACTCAGCCAATCGAATTTGACGCTAAATAAAAATGTAATGCTCTCTGTTACGATGAAAAAAATATAATTCTACCTGTTACAATGAATATATAAACCAAACTGTTACGATAAATATAAATTAACAGCGGCCAAAATAAATCCAAACGTAAAATTTAGTGTGAAATTTTTTATCAGCAATGTGTTATGGAAAGTTAAAAATTTTTCAGCAATGTGTTATGGAAAGTGAAACATTTATCAGCAATGTGTTATGGAAAGTGAAAAAATTTATCAGCAATGTGTTATGGAAAATGAAAAAATTTATAAGCAATGTGTTATGGAAAGTGAAAAAGAAAATCTTGATAATGTAAATATAATAAAATTTTAAGCATAAATAAATCAATGTTATATTTTATTTAAACATTATTTATAATAACATTAACATAAAAAAAATGTTGATAACATTTGATATATTAATGTAAAATGTAACGGTTCCCACACTGACAGAGTTGAACACAAGGCCACAGATCCTCAACTTGCCCACCACGGTGACCATCCCGGAGACGACCGCCAGCGGTTTCACCATTGTCACGTTGTCAGTCCATGACCCGTGAGTACAACTGTTTATATGACTGCTCTCACTACATCTACTACAACGACTCTCACTACATCTACTGTGACGGCTCTCACTACATCTACTATGACTGCTCGCACTACATCTACTGTGACTGCTCTCACTACATCTACTGTGTTTAGTTTGGCAATTTTTTATTATTTACATTTCATTATGTGCATGAAGAATAGACAAAATTTCCCCTACTGCATATAGTGGAAGTTTTTAAAAAAAAATATTTTTTTTAACATGAGGTGTAAAGTTTAATGACATAATACGGGTTACCCGATGTCAAAATGGTGCGAGAATCATTTTGGGTTGAAAACCCCCCCCCCCCCCCCACAATCCCTGCTTGAGAACCAATAATAAATCAACTGTGTAATTCCAACAGTAAAATTGAAATATGCTTTTCATGAATATTCAGAAGAAACAATGAGATGATGTCATGAAACATGGACAAAAATAATATTCAGACACACCAAGGCGTCATCAAGAGATACAATTTCCCCAGATGACTCCCTCAATATTTTATTACGTTATCAAGTCTTTTAGACAGAGCCAATCACACGGGGTTGATGTGAATCGATCAAAGAGAAAAGGCCCTTTTGCATGGATTAATTTTGTGTTATAAAATTTAAAAAAAAAACAAACATTAACTTTGTATTACATAACTTTTTAAATGCCCAAGCCTAAAAAAAATTCCAATAAACTAATACACTTCCACGGCACAGTGGTAGACAGATCACTACAATAGCACAGTGGTGTACAGATCACTTCCGTGGCACAGTGGTACAGATACAAAAAGATGAATTTTATTAAACTAAAAATAGGCCAACAATGTGAAATGTTGAAGTGCGTCAATTAAACAAAATGCTATCCCCCCCCCACACCTTTTTTCTTTTTCCAGTGATGTGTTTGTACCTCAGATGGTGCCCACCTGTACCGTTGAACCCAACTCAGAGCAGTACAAGTTTACGTTTGAGACTGGATGTGAGTTTACAAATTGATTGAGATCCTTTCATTTAAAAAAAAATAATTCTTTCATCAATGAAAGATTTTAATGTTTGAAAGAAAAACCGGACTCAACTTTTTGTTAACGAAGCAATGCAAATAGTTTAAGTACAAAAAAGAAAAAAAAAACAAGAAAAAAACAACAACTCATCATTAAAATTAGGACTTTGAGAACTTAAGAAAACAAATGATTTCTGACTTACTTCTTATTTTTTTCGGGGGGGGGGGGGGGCGGAAACACTTTAAATGAATAATTTGTGATGTGTGTAAATGAAAGGATGTTGAAATAAGTTTTCTAAACACAGCACAAAAGATAAGACTCTCCAATCTCCCCAATGGAGCTTCGCCCCTGGACTATGAAAAGGAAGACCTGTATACGATCACCTGCACGGTCACAGACGGCTTTCTGTAAGTTTAAGTTTTGTAATAGTTTGCCAATCGATTGTGTTGAATACCAGGATGTATTGAGCCCCACCCCCCACACAACCACCACACTTTATTGTTGACAGCCCGCCCCTACACAACCACCACACTTTATTGTTGACAGCCCGCAATTTTAATAACTTATAAAGTCCATGAAAATACATGGTATCGATTCCTACCGTAATAGTTAGATACAATTGCATACAAACTATCCTAAAATTACAATTCCGTATATAGCATATATAAATTAGTCGAGGACTCGCTTGAAATGTGTAAACTCTATTCAGCATATGGCGAGACATTAATTGTTTTTTTTTCTAAATGGCTTTAGAGAATCTGAGAATGAGGTTCTCACGGTCAAGGTCACCAATGTCAACGAGCCCCCGGTGTTTGACGAGATCGCGTATTACTGCGACCTGGACGAGAGTGAGGTGAGTGGTCTTCATCGGCGGCATTATTGGGGGCAACAAATCTGGTCATCTATGTTAGCATTTTTTTAAGATAGAATCAGGACGTCATTCACTTTGTATTCAACTACCTCCATAATCAAGACGTCATTCACTTTGTATTCAACTACCTCCAGAATCAAGACGGCATTCACTTTGTATTCAACTACCTCCAGAATCAGGACGTCATTCACTTTGTATTCAACTACCTCCAGAATCAAGACGTCATTCACTTTGTATTCAACTATCTCCAGAATCAGGACGTCCTTCACTTTGTATTCAACTTTCTCCAGAATCAGGACGTCATTTGTGTTTACGTAGTCAGATATCAGAGGTGTCTGACGATTATGTTGTTATGAGTTTGACGTCATCGATCATTGCGTCTGATTTAGACGATGTCCGATGGCAACAGCATGTCAGCACTTTGAGATGACCGATGGCAGTAGAATATCAGCACTTTGAGATGACCGACGGCAGTAGCATGTCAGCACTTTGAGATGACCGACTGCAATAGCATGTCACCAATTTGACATGACCGATGGCAGTAGCCTGTCACCAATTTGACATGGCCGATGGCAGTAGCATGTCAGCACTTTGAGATGACTGACGGCAGTATGATGTCAGCCATTTGAGATGACCGAAGTCAGTAGCATGTCACTAATTTTACAGAACCGATGGCAGCATCATGTCAACACTTTGAGATGACCGATGGCCTTAGCATGTCAGCAATTTGACATGACCGATGTCAGTAGCATATCAGTACTTTGAGATGATCGATGGCAGTAATATGCCAAAGATGGTTTCTGATATCATACCGTTTTAAAAGTTGACAATACTTGACAAGAGTAAACCGTTTAAAAATGCAGCAAAGAAATGCTTCATTACTAAATATCATGGTGCTTCGTGATTACCAATGAACGAATATAATATCCCTATCACAGGCCGGCGGATCGTCCTGCGACCTCAATGCCGTCATCACAGACCCAGAGGGGGACCAAATACCTTCAGTTGGATTTCTCAATGGAAACAACAGCAACAGATTCAGGTAATAATAAGGAAAGCTACAATATTTAACAGAATGATATTTTTTTTTTTCGAAAGAATTCATCTTTGCCCGTCGACACTGAAGCACACAAGAAGAAAACATGTTTTTTTTCTAAAGAGTTTCATACATCATTGTAAGTCTACTATCTGGAAGCAGGGAGACTACAATCATGTGGGGGGGGGGGGGGGGGGGGGTGAGGGTGTTTTGAGTTTGGACTAAATTTAATGGTTGAAAAACGTGTACTGAAATATTTCGATCGATGGAAGCTTTTGCAATCTCGACAAAAATTATCCGCCTTACCTTATCACAAAAAAAATAAAATAAATAAATAAATTGAGTAATTCATTTTAGTATAAAGTGATTTAAGATACTAGTTAAACCTTTAACAAAAAAAGACAACTACGCTTCACATAATCCCACACAACCACACACTCCCTCCACCCCCTCCCACACCCCACCCGCCTAAAATGAATCAATGTTCCGAGACAATGTGGAGCACGAGTATAAATAGCCAATCCAGAAAAAAAGTCTTATTGAATGTTACTTAAAGTATCGAACTGAACCGGGAATTAAGTTTTTGTTTTGTATAAGAGACTGTTATGTAGGTGACGTGTTTTGCTGCACGCTTTCCTCCTGCATAACCCCTATGAAACCACAATGCGGGAGACTTACTAAAAATAGTCTATTTTGACCTTGTTATAACTAAATAAAATTAATAGCCTGTTCCTGTTGAATATTGTCGAATAATCTGGAGTATGCTTGAAGCAGTTACAATGCGTATTCTGTTTCTGGAATAATCTAACATAAACATAATTTAAAAGGCCGAAGTTTGAATGAAGGCAGACAGATCCTTTATCACGAGACTTGGAGCTTGTGTTATTAATGTGCTATTAGACAGTGCTTTGCTTACTGTGTGTGTCTAGCTTTCTTTTCCTCATTGTACAACTTTTGCACATTGTATTTTTATTAACATAGTACCGGTACCAGCCAAACTGTAAGCCAATTGTTGTAATCATATTCTTTTGATTGTGTAATTCAATGTAATTAACACATTAAAAAATTATTATTTGTAATCAGCCCTGGTTTGAGTATCGTATTATTTGTTTACTGTATTTAAAACTTGGTATCGTCTTTGGCTATGTACTGTTTGGAACGAGCCATACACTAAATAAGAGATTAAATTCTCCATATTAATAACGGTCCGTAACAGAGACAAGGTCAATGATGAGGAAACGTCTTGCCTGAAATGCATGATGAGCGTGAGTGGGCAAAATATCAATACCGATAAATTCGTTTTTATTCTTGTTCAACTTTATTTTCTAATAGCAAATACACTTTATTTTTGCTATTTTATTAATGATTATCAAAACAAGTTAACAGCAATCAACTATATGTATACATATATATATATATATATATATATATATATATATATATATATATATATATAGTTAATGTATATTGGTCTCGTGACAGATACGACCGGTCAACGTCTTCAATCACGTTCAACGTGAACTACGACGTGGACCAGAATGCCATGCCGGACAACGTGGTCCTACAGCTGCAGGCGAGTGACGCGTACGGGGCCAGCAAGACGGCCCCCGTGTACATCAAGGTACACGACGTCAACGACAACACGTGCAACTTCGGCTCCACGTCGGTGAGTTGACGCGGGAGTCAATAGTTTCAATGACAGAGGCGTAGCTAGAGTGATTCATTTTAAAGCGCCTCTCTTTTTTTTCAACTCTCAAACCCATAATTTTCATCAATAAAATAATATTATGCACATTTTGGCGCCTCAAACTAGATTGGCACCCAAGGGCATCTGTCTCCGCTCCCCCCCTTAGCTACGCCTCTGGTCAATGATTGAACACTGCTACAAGGTCGCCTCGGGTCTTCACAAGGCTAAAGTTGGGATGCGTTGTTTTATGATCAACAATGAATGCAGTGGGGGTGGGAGCACACAAAAAACTTAAGAAAACGACAAGGAATTTCCAATAGTAACTATGATCAATTTGTTTAATTCTACATGTAAATCTATCACCTTCAAGTTAAGAAATTCGTTATGTTTTCAATGATCGCCCTTCGCCTTGTCTTCAAATCAATTGAACAACTTGCGATTAGATGCAATTTTAATTGTTTAAGATATGACGTTGCTCTGTATGTTTCTCACTGCTGTGAGAGAAATGCAAGTTATAAAAAAAATGCTATGAAAATCAAACTCTGTGATTTGCAAAAGAAATATTAAAGAAATTGACTTTCACCAGCAGGAAAAAGAAATAAGACAGAATAATGGTAAACCATGTGAACTTTTTAGAATGTTAATTGTTCTCTCGTGTCCTTGATGCTAGAATAATTAATTGCAAGCGTTACTTAAGTATATCTGGCCATGAATCACACTATAATATCGGATAAAAAGATTTTAATTAAAAGAACTGACCATTAATAAAAATAATAACTCCTGATAAAACAAACTGACCATACTATCTGACCATAGGAAATGATCATAACAACTGACCTTAATATCTGACCATAACATCTGACCCTAATATCTGACCATAACAACTGACCTTAATATCTAACCATAACAACTGACCTTAATATCTGACCATAACAAATGACCCTAACATCTGACCATAGCAAACGACCCTAATATCTTACCATAACATCTGACCATGATGTGCATTGATGATGTTTCCACGATAGACCCACACTTTCAATGCTGACCAGGGGACGCAGTTGGGCAGTCTGGGTAATTTCAGAGCCACCGACGAGGACCGGACCTCTCCCAACAATCTCGTCACATATGACGTCATTCGGGCCCTGCCGGCAGATTCGACCAACTACATCGCGGCCTTCGGAGACGGCTCCTTGGCCTACATAGGTGAGAAGAATCTTCTCGCTTGAGTGAACTTGTCACTATACTTTCTTGCCTTTTATTACACAAATTTTACACTAATCAAAAACTCGATTACTGCAACAGGGCTTTGGTTGTAATCGATGATATGTCTGATTTTTTGTCTGTCAATTCCTATCTAACTGATAAAGTTAAATATAGAACATTAAAAGACATACAAAAATACATTTAGACAAAAACAACAGGTGTAGAAAATAACATATTTACCTTGATAATCTGTTTACAATGACCTTTTAAAAATGACCTATGACCTATAACAATAAAGTATGACTCATAACAAAATTTAAGAAAAAGAGTTTACAAAATCTCAAATAACAATACGTTCTTAATGTAGATCTATGACAATGCCACATTTACAATGCCACATTTACAATGCAACATTTACAATGCCACATTTACAGTGCCACATTAAAAATGCCACATTTACAATGCCACATTTACAACGCCACATTAAAAAATGGCATATTTTAACCACGAAGTATTTATAAAACAAAACTTGTATAATTTTTTTTATACGATGTCCTGTTCCACAATAATCTATTTACACATTGATCTATTTCAACAATGCCGTATTAGCATAACAAATTATTTACACGTTGACGGTAGCTGTTTCCACACACACACTTTGGCCTTTGGTGTGGCTGCTTCCTTTTCACAACCGGCTCTACCCCCCCCCCCCCCTACTTAACATGTTTTACATCAATGGTGCTGAGTGGGGAAAAAAAAGAGAGATTCTGCCAGACTGCGATCGTCATGTGTGACTGTTGAACTGGGGTGAACATTATTAGTTTTTCTTTCTATTCTATTAATCAACAAAGAGCCACGGGTATAGTGTAGGACTGTCTATACGACTATTGTTAAAGGCCATCAGTTATGGTGTAGGACTTTTTTTACGTAGGACTATTGTTTAAAGACTAACAGGTAGGGTAGGACTGTCTGTAGGACTATTGTTTAAAGACTAACAGGTAGGGTAGGACTGTCTGTAGGACTATTGTTTAAAGACCAACAGGTAGGGTAGGACTGTCTGTAGGACCAGTGTTTTAAGAAAATGAGAAGTTAACTCTTTTTGTATTTGTAACAACCGGACCCACCAGGTATTTTCTGGAAGTACCCCTACCCGGTCTAAAAAATCCACACCCGGTTAATCCCTAGTATGTATTATCCGTGTTAAATCAGTTTCCTGTGCTGTCTGCTCTGGCTCCTCCACAGGCAGAATCCCGGATGTTAACCACGGGAGGTCCTACGCCTTAATCGTCAGGTGCAAAGACGGTGGATCGCCGCAGAGGACGGCCGAAGGCACCATCGTCCTCACCTACCAGACCACCACCACCACAAGTACCACCACCACCACCACACCCACCCCTACCACAACGCCAGTGAGCACCACTACCACGAGGGCACCCAGCCACAACCCCTTCGACTATGACGCGTTTGTGGCCGTGTTCGCTCTCCTCATGTTGCTGCTGGCAGGCGGGCTCCTGGCCGGGGTTTACTTCCTGTGGAGATTCTGTGCGGGGGCCGAGGGAATTTTATCTGGCAACAACTTCTGCTGTCCGAAGTGAGTGTCCTTTTAATACAAAACGTTTACACGTTTCACACAATTATGTAATGATCTTTTACAAGATAAATCTTTCGTTATTGATTAAAACATTGTGGAACATAGTCTCACAATACACATTTAGATACGTCTGGCCGTTGTTTCTACAGTGAGACTGAGACAGCTACATTGTGATATGGCAATACTTAAGTTTTTTCAATCTCAAATAATTATTTTTTCTTACTTTGTTTTTTTTTTGCTCATGAAGACATTCAACTGCAATTGTGTTTTTTTCTTTTTCTGTTTGGCTTTTAAATTTTCCTCCCACCGACTTTCTTTCCATTCTTCTGAACTTTGTTTTCGCGAGGGACCTTTGCTTTTTCTTATTCCTTTGTTTTCTTTCAGATAGGCCTACAGGTAGGCTATATATTGTGTATATTTTGTGTATACACGTATGAATGTTTTTTTTTTTGCTGTTGTTGTAATGATGAAGGCATTTGACGAAACGTTTAAATGTGTATTTTGTGTAACAATAATTACCGCTCAACAATATTTGTCTGATGGACACAGATTACTTGTGTTTTTTAAATCTACTTAAAAGCTTTACGGCATTTCAAATCTCTTATCACGTAACCGTATCGCCCTTAAACGTTGTTGTCTCCCTTGTCACGTCTCAACATATCTTGTTGAACTATTTATTTACTTCACACGGTTTTTCACGCAGTCCTCTAAAAATTACCGGTCTTTATTCTTCATCAGACTTCGGTTCTGTCCGGCACACAAATATCTGAAAATTTTAAACTCGTATCTCCATGGCAATGGCTTTCCTCTCGTTACTAGGCACGTGTAAACAAAGGCTTGAGTTACTCAAAAGTATTAAGGGTAAAAAAACATAAGGAAAAACTAAATCTTCACACAAATGAGAGTTCCATTTATATTTTTTTTCAGGCAAAAAGTAGAACCAGATGATTAGTGAGTATTAGTTACCAATTATGGTTTCATTTTAACGCTCTCTTTATATCATTCAAGTTTGAATCGTTGTTTAACTTATATCCATGGCATTCAATGCTTTTAGGTTTGAGCTGTAGTGATAAATTAGACATTTTAATACATAAGATAGTAAACGATATGATAATCTTTAAAAATAAAGTTGCATTCACATAACATGAAATAATCCTTATCTACATTGTTGTTGTTCTTCGTCATTCGCATGCGAAAATGACCAAGGCTATATTACACGGTGAGTAGGCACGTACCATACCAGCTCCACCTGCGATTTCCCGCACCAGAGGCACACTTTGTTTTGGGTCCTAGTAGGATTTGAGTTGATTCTTCTTTTCCTTGCGGTGGCTTTAGGAGTGAGCGTTGAGCCTAAACTCGTGAAGATTTTACACAGACGGTGAGTCTGCAATGCAAGCTTGCACGGTCCATGGCAAAAATCTCCCACTAATCAAGGTCTATGACCATGGATTTTTAGTGAATCTTGAAGCGTTTCGTCTGCCCACCAACTGAACGCTTCGCATTTGAGAGTTCACCGAACAATAGTCGTTTTGGAAGTCTGCAGTCTGGTATTCTTTCGACATGCTCTGCCCATCTGCCTTTTACTTTTTGTAGAAGCGTGTGGGTGCTGTTGCAATATGCCCGTTGTAAAACATTAGTGGCTCTGTCCTGTCATCTTTAGCAAAGAAGTTTACGTAGGCAGCATAGGTGGAGATGGTTTAGATGTCTGTCAACATTAGCCCACCTCTCACATGATATACCTTTCTTCCTCTGTTATACATTCACTCACCTGTTATAAATTAACTCACATGTTATCTTTACTGTTATCCTTACTGTCAACAGTTATACCTCCTGTCACCTGTTATTCTTCCTCTAACTTAATAAACAATCTCTTACATGTTATACATCCTCTCACCGGTTACACCTTCCCTCACATGTTATATCTGCACCTCCACAGTTTCACCTACGACGTGCGAACAAATAACAACTACCGCGACTCCTATTGGAAGACAGGTAAGATATGCCAATCATCACGTGACCGTTACAGCTATATCTGAAGCACTGTGGTTAGAGGTGTTAGAGTGGCATCACGTTGTAAGACAAAGGAAAAAGAAGTCCATCTTCTATGATAAACACACCCAAATAATGAATATTTCGGTAAAATACCTTCTGCAGCCACAAAAAAAATGATTTTAAAAATATAAATGAAGAAAAATAAAAAATGAACTAACTTAAAAATATTAAAAATACTACTTGGGCACAGGAAATTGACAAATATAAAAGTGAATTTTTTGCGATGTAAACCGGAACTGGGGAAGAGAATGTGTAGTCAAGTAAGAGAAATGAAGTGTATTTTCAGGGTGTTTCATGAAAGCCGACACCAAAAGAAAAACCTGCACATAAGGAAAAGCAAGAATTCAAGTTCCTATCACCCCTAAAAATTATATTTTAATTTACATTATTTTTTCATGAAAATTGACTATATATGGGCAATCTAATGGCCCAGGTTGTTAGTGTCAAGAAAATGTGGATTTAACTTTTCTCCAAACATACCATACCTGGCATAATACTTGGAGGTTACTATTGTTTTGAAGTGGGACCGTGGGATTCTTACTCCAGGCTTGTAAATGTGGGGCTACCTCATTTGTGGACTAACCCATCTTTGTGTTTATCTTTTAAGAACACAAATTACTTGCATATTTATGTTCATTTAAAACAGACAATTGTTCCATAATTGTTTCATTAGCATATATCTACTACCACTACAGTCACGCAAAGCAATATATATTTACACTGCTCTAGACAGTCATACACACAACATAAGTGTACCCTAAAAGAGTTCCAACCACGGCCATATTGCCATCACTTGACCTATAATTCCACTTTCTTTCCCAGGGGATCATTACGAAAGCGGGAACGGCTACAATGCGTCTGGTGACCTCTATTCCAATTCGATTGACGGTGGCGTTGTACGCCTGGCGCTGCCGGCCCCTCCAGCCAGGTCCAATCTGGCATTTTGATGACGTCTTCGGATAATCATGGATTAGATATTTATTTTTAACCGCCATCGAACGCGAATCATCTCTACACATCTTTGTTTTGAAAAGTCCAGCTACAATATATATATATATATACAAATATTATAAGGCGTTACCAAGACTCGCGTGCCCAAAACGACCAAGAAGACAACAAAATTATAAATCCAAAAGATCTAAGAAGTTCGCTTTATGTAAACTTGAAGATATCATGAACACATCTTGTCGTAATGAACACTTCGTTGATCTGTTCTATTTATGACTCAACTGTCCTCATAAATGGATGTTATTTTTTCAATTGACACATTGTTTTGTTTGAGCAATAACAAGATATTTTTGGAACTTTGTAAAGTATTCAATTCAAGTCAGTTTTAGTGTCAGTTGTATTTTTAAATTATTTAAGTCATTATTTTTTTTTAACTCTACAAACATCAAATAAATAAAAGTATAACATTTGAATTTTTATAATGTGTGCATTAAACCTCTTTGAACAATTAGAGTATTGTGTGTCTTAACTACCCACTTAATTACAATCTCAGAACTGACGTCATAGGACTCAAACTATAGAATTCAAAGTAAAACCTTTTTTCACAAGGAATGAAATTATTTCTAGAATAGTTACAATGTAAAAAAAATAATAAAAAAATAAAGATATTAAGTTTTTTTTAATATTGGATCTTGGCAGCAATAGGTTGAGAAGTTTTTGTCTTGAGTTGAGGTAAAAAGAAATGTGAAAGATTCCGTTTCATATAACACTTAAGTGTCTGTTAGAGAGATAAGGCTCTGATTTAATGGACTCTGAATTAATTTTGTCGTTAGATTTTGCTAAACGTTCAGAAAGAGTGACCCGATGGTTCTCGCAGTGTGAACCAATGGTGCCCACAGAGTGACCCAATTGTTCCCAGGGAGTTACCCAATTGTGCCAACAGAGGGGCCCAATTGTGCTCGCAGAGAGACCCAGTAAAGCCCGGAGAGTGACATAATGATGCCCGGAGAGTGACATAATGATGCCCGGAGAGTGACATAATGGTGCCCAGAGAGTGGCCCTACTGTTCGTGAAAATGATGCAAGTTTCCCCAGGAAGGCAACTACATAAATGATATTTTCTGTAATTTTGTCCCAGATCCAAGACAAGTCCAGTCGACGGTCGTTAATATAACAACATGATCCATATGACTAATAACTAAGGCGTACATGTCCGGATCTTGTGTTTTATAACTTGTAACAAGGCTTGTAGGTGTCACTTAAAGATCATTTACGTCTCCTTATCATTGTGGTCTGTAACTGAAGCACAACTTACAACCACTGCCTGATTGCTGTTGGTGGTCTTGACTTTTATTGTGTGGGGGGGGGGTGTAGAGGGTAGGTAGCCAATGACATATTATACAATTCTTAATATGACACACAGCCTATAGTTACACGATTTTGTTAGTTTTGTAACAACGAACTGGGTAAAATATATTGAGATTCAATCAGTGTGGTGTTCGAACATGAATGGGAAAAAAATAATTTTGGAGAGAAAATAGCAAAATGTGTTAGTTAATAACATTTCCGGCTTCATATCCTTTGTTGTTGTCATGGTTATGGCTAAGTAAACATCGATTGGATGACGTCACCGTGAATTGAGAAAAATGAAATTATTCAGAGCAAAGCATAAATTTAATTTTTAAAAAAAACTGTATTATTGAGAATGCTTTAATTAGCCCTATACACAACTGAGAGAAATCGCCTTTAGAAACAACAAACATGATTTTAGGAACAAACCCAATTTGGAAAAAGTAGACGGCAGCCACGGGCAAGCTACAGAGTTTTACAAATATGTGGACGTACCCCAAAGGCACAATGATGTGCTAAAATTAGACTGTGATATTTTGGCTGTCTGGAGACGCTGACGAAGAGACGGGAAGTATTCCAGGTCTCTGAATGTAAGAAGCTAATTTCAAAGTCATGACATGACGCCAGCCAAGACTCGATCAGCCGTAAGGCTTACAATCACACAATCTTATCAACCGTAAGGCTTACAATCAGACAACCATATCAACCGTAAGGCTTACAATCAGACAACCTTATCAACCGTAAGGCTTACAATCAGACAATCTTATCAACCGTAAGGCTTACAATCAGACAATCTCATCAACCGTAAGGCTTACAATCAAACAATCTTATCAACCGTAAGGTTTACAATCAGACAATCTTATCAACCGTAAGGCTTACAATCAGCCAATCTTATCAACCGTAATGCTTACAATCAGACAATCTTATTAACCGTAATGCTTACAATCAGACAATCTTATTAACCGTAATGCTTACAATCAGACAATCTTATCAACCGTAAGGCTTACAATCAGACAATCTTATCAACCGTAATGCTTACAATCAGACAATCTTATTAACCGTAAGGCTTACAATCTGACAATCTTGAGGTGTTATTTCTATTATATATTTTCTAAAGTAATTATAACGTAATAATTTTGTTTGATATTTACAATATTTTTAATGTGTTCTTTTTGAATACAAATGTGGATGTAAGATCTTAATTTTTAAATTTCATTTACTTTTTTGATGGGCTATTTTTATTTACAATTTTAAAAGAATTAAAAAGTACAAAACCACAAAAAATTATTTATGTACACAACGGCTTAGATGACGTAACTCTCTTGTACGCCGAAAAGCTAAAATGTCGCGTTGAACAAACAACTACTTCCTTGTAGTGATATCATTTATGATGTAAACATTATAATTTATTATTTGCACCTATCCTTCTTGGCCCATACATCGAGTCATAAATTTCGATTGTCAGTTCTGTTTTACAAGTCAAAGTTAAAACGTCGAAATTCGATTGTTAAAATGTGCCCTTTTTTAAAGAGAGTTAATTCACGGGATCGATGGCTCTCAAACTCATAAAAACCGTCTTTTCTCTAACAATTTTTTGGACTATATCAATGTAAACGGCACATCTGTTTTGTCCTGGTAACTCATGACACAACCACCGCGGCACTGAAATGAAGATAACATTATTAAAAACGTCGCCACTCTTCTGTGATACTTTGATAAGATGTAACCTTATCTGAGACTGAATTATGTCTTGTTGACAAGACACGTGGACAGGTCGGATGGACAAGTCGGGTGGACAAGTCTGATGGACAACTTTGAGCGACAAGTCATATGGACAAGTCACCTCCTTGGAAACTGAATTAAAGCTCTCCAGCACACAATATTGAGATCCCCTGTGGTAATCATGTCGAGGTATATAAAAGTCGTAAGATTTGATCCCTTGATTTATTCAAATAGATAATATCAAATTTTCATTGCCACAAGGTATTTCACTTTAAAACATAACTTTAAAATACGCAAGTGATAGATATAAGGACTCAGATTTGGTGTCGCTTCTGATACACGCTTTGATTTTATCACAATTTGTTAAGTCACATTATCTCAATGTAATAATAACACAATCACAGTACAATAGTCACACTATCTTAGTCAAACAGTCGCATCAGCTTAATGTTATATTCACATTATCTGAGTCTAATCAATATTTCAGCGTAATAGACATATTACCTCAGTGCCCTTCGTGAAATCTGTAAATCTGCTCATCCTGTTGGTCTTCAAAAGGAACTCAACCTCTTGAGTATGCCCAGATGTGCTTTTTTATCTCATTATCTCAGTGTCATAGTCATATAATCTCAGAGCAATAGTCACATTAAATCAGTTTAATATGCACATTATCTCAGTGTAACTGACATGATTTTCGTGTAATAGTCACATTGTCTTAGTGTCATAGTCACATTATCTCATTGCAATAATAATATTATTTGAATGTATTAAGTCTTACAAGGAAACATTTGGCAACCTTTATTTTGAAAATCTGTCTATTGTTCAATTTGTAGTTTACCTCTCATTTTGAATATGCTGAAAAATAAAACAGACGGCCTCCGGGATACAACTACGACAATGGAAACACCAAGTCTAACATTAGACAAGACAGTCTGCTGTCTCATTGTGTTCCTTGTTGCTACTATTAATGCCCAGACGGTGAGTCTTTTCTTGTGTGTAATGTTTCATTTTAGTCTGACTAGACTAAGCATGTGGTTTGGTGAAAACGTAAAAGATTTAATGAGTGGTTTAATTATTATTTCATACTATATTTTATTGGTTGTTCCGTTTTCTTTGGTTTGCTTGCCTAAAAGTTGAAGGTCGTGTGTAATTATATACTTTCCAATGCGCTTATTACCAGAAGCCACCTTCCAATTGTTTCTATACTCTCCAACTCATTTATTACCACACGCTCTCTTCCAAACATTTCTATACTTTCCAAATTCACTTATTACCACACCCCACCTTCCAAACATTGATACACGGTTAAAAGTCATGTGATCACCAAGATGGATTATAACCTGGCCAGTTTTTCTCTGGATGTCTTTACAGTGCCGGCCTCAGGAAATTTTGTGCTGTTGGCAAAGAAAGAAACAATACCGCCATTTGTTAATAATAAACGTTGTTCTATCTTTCAGTTTTCTAAGAAACAAACTTCTATATTCAGTTTTTAAGTTTAATTCTTAATGATGAAAATGCGTATTTAAGTTTCTTTTTTTGATAGCGTAAATTTTCTTTAAACTCAAATTCTTAAATAATCAAGTTGTTAAAGGCGTTAAGAGCATATTTAATAGTTGATTTCATGACATACATGGCGTTCTCACTTTTAAAAAGCACCTTAAACGAGGTGGCTTCTGAAACAAACAAAAACAGGATGCAATGGTAAAGTTCTAAAAGTTTTAATAGTGTCTAATGATCAACCATTCATTTCAACAAAAGTTGCGTTTCTTGCTTTAGCAAAAGCAACATCCAGAATTATTTCATTCACATCAAAATGTTGTGTTGTCATTCTGAAACAACCAATGGATCTTCAGGCAGTTTCTGTCAGTGCTCAGCAATGTTGCTAGGAAATGTTAGCGAAATTCATTGTCACATACACACATGGAGCACCCAAGCCCATTCGACATAGATCATTGGTTCTAACAAAAATAAATCCGACCACCACCTCTTTGGGCCCATAAAGTCGCCCTCACTGCCCACTGTCGAACCAAGTTACAAGCAAATATACTATTACTTTAAAAGAAGATAATTACACATGTACAATTCATGCATATATTTGAACAATTCATCCAATTACAAAACGGTATCTACTATTTTATTGTTTAATTATAAGCTGAATAATTTAAACAAGCGGTACATGAAGTAAGATAACTATTTAGCAAGAGTTTTAGATACAAAGATGGTAAACCTCAATGAAATTACCTTCCACAAAATAAAATGGCATGATTGCAGCAAGGAGAATAGAAACTAATGTAATACTTAAGACAGAATCTTTTGTACAAATCTTGAAGCTTGAATTAAATATTTTTTTGTGTGGCTAACTAAGCGTTAATACTATAACTGCACTAATCATAAATAAATGTTTCATTTTAAAAACTAAATCTGTGACTTCCATCAAAAGAAAATTCTCGAATCGCTGTGCTAGGTGATAATTTTGAAAATAGCTTCATATTTTTACTCTAATGGGCTGGTAAATGAGTACTGCTCGTTTAGGCCATATATTGAGTTTGAAAATTGAAAAGAGTCATAACTTTTATATACAAAGTAATGACCATAGGTTGATTTTTTATAAGGCAGGTCTCAACCCATCGCAACTTCAAATTTATGATAACCAATGACGAATGTTATGTCTATGATGTCAGCACCTTGAGAAGCATTTGTGCCAACGAACTTCAATAAAAAAAACCACCAAAAAAAACCACCAAAAAAAAACCCACCAAAAAAACAGCAACTTGTACTGCATAACTTTCAGCACAGAGCGTCAGGAATAGTCATATCATTTCGACTGTGTTCTAGAATGTGCCATTCTGCAGTAGTTAAGGGCACTGACATTTGTAGCTACGAGAAGTTGTCGATATGGGCAGCGACCAACGGTTAGAACAGTCACTGATGGTGTACCATCAATTTTAAAAGTATACATATTTAGGGGATTTTTCTTGATCAACAGAATGTCCCTGAAATACGTAATATAAAATTTCCGTCGTCTGGATACATTTTTTTTGATCGGTTGAAAAAAACCCGCTAGCAATAAGCTAAAAATCATTTTCGTAAAAGTCCAGTAAAAATGCCATCTTCCCTTTATAATTTTGCTATGCTATACAGCTAATTTCCATTTTCTCAGCTTTGTGTCTATGCTATACAACTGATCAACATATTCTCAGCTCTGTTTCTCTGAATGTAGAAGTTCACTTATAGCTTGTTTAGGATGACTACTTAACCGATTGTCAAAATGTATTATATTAGTGGAGATTTTAATGGTCTTTTCAGGGACAATTTGCATTCAAAACTTTTTCTTCTGCCAATGATTTAGTTGTAATCGCCAAAGTGAAGATTTAATATGCTCTATCTCTCCGTACGATTGGTACTTTTTTATTTGGTCCTATATTTTAAATATTTAAACTGTTCAATTGATTTAAAAGCAATATCTTTTTATTGAAACGTTTCGCTAGATATCTATGATCTCTAATAAAAAAAAAATCAAATCACTAATGAACAAACGAACGCAAAGACGGGGAATTCTTTTATTGTTGAGGTTCCCTTAGCTTCAGCACGTGTTTGACTTTCGTGTGGTTCAGTTAGTAGAACGCCGTTATTTTACATTTTAAATGTTTGTCATCGTACTACTTTTACTACAGTGGCTTA
This sequence comes from Omphiscola glabra, assembly GCA_964017045.1. Lineage (NCBI taxonomy): Eukaryota > Metazoa > Mollusca > Gastropoda > Lymnaeidae > Omphiscola > Omphiscola glabra. The sequence goes on from OZ024806.1 coordinate 26,794,237, forward strand.
GTCAGTGTTAGTGCAACCCGGAAAGGGCAGCGATTTGGCCTCCCATTCCTAAAAAAAATGTAGTTTTTTTTTTAAAATAAGAAATTCTGTTTGCTGAAAATGCGCCCCTAAATGTAAAGAAAAAATGCCGTTCGGTGGGCGGGTGCTCCCTTCCGCCCCCTCTCTACTCTTAAACCTGCTGCCTCCTTTACAACGTACAACGTAATATATTCTAGTACAACGTAATATTCGCCAAACTCACGTTTTTTGTATTCTCGTTGAATTTTTATTTTTATTTTCATAAAAAAAAAAAAAAAGATTTATCTGCTTGCATTTGCCGCCGCTTGAAAAATGCCGCTCAGGGTGTTTTATAATTATCTTTTTTAAATGCCAATTCCATGTGATGGTTTATTTTCCCAGATTTCAACAACAGACACCACGGTGATAAAGAACTCGGCTCCGAACATCACTACTGGAAATAATAGCTTTGGTAAGGTTTTTTTTGTGTTTGTCCATTCCAAAAAAAAATCGGAAACATTTTGATAACGTTATGCATAAGTTATATTTCGTATTCATTCAGCATGCCAATAATCGTATAAGTCTACCTTATAAAAAGGATTTTTTTAAATAGTCATTTTTATGTAATTATTATTAACATTTTCAGATATGAAGATTCTAGACTCGAGTAGACCATTTGTTGCTGGCTCTGTTGTATATGAAGTGATTTCACATGACCCGGAATCGAATCATCCTATAACCTACAAATTGGAGAACCCAGTGAACGACTACGTCAGCGTGGACGAATGTAAGCAGACGCCAAATATACTCAGGGAAGTGACGGAGGAAACTCAACAATTTATTGTGTAACATAATATGGATCGAAATGTGTCTTTATTAACATAATCGATATGTGTCTTTGTTAACATATTCTAAATGTGTCTTTATTAACATAAACTAGTAGATGTTTAAAAAAATATTATCAAGCGATGCGAATCCGGAAATTAATACGACACTAACGTATTAATTTTTTTTTTTTAATTTACGTTTACGATTATCCCATTTATATGTACAAAAGTAAGGAAATACATACATACAAATAAATAATAATAAAAATAAAAAGTAATATCTTGGTTTAAGAAATTTCATTTGGAACAAAATTCCGTACCAACAAATATCCGTACAATCTAACTTACTTACAAACAACAGTCGTAAGTACATCTTTTAATACTATTTTCTTCCCACCTCTGATTTGCTTTAAAACTAAAGAAATATTTGATAGTTTATTAATTATTTAAAGCGGTTTTATTGTTATTATTAGCTTCTGAGAAAACGGAATCTCGAGTTTAAAAAGAAACAACCAGAAAAGAAGAGAAAGACAAGAAATAACAAAACAAAGTAGAGACGGTTGCCTGTTATAGTCGACATTTTGAGAGAGGACAACCAAGTTTCTATTGAAAATAAATTTTAGTACGGACACGGGAAAACAATTCCGAATCCAGATAAACCAGATAGAATTTAGCTATGTAGTGTATATGCAGGGACTTGACTGTAATGGTGTGATAAAAAACAACAACTAACTAGTAAAAATATATCGCAGAATATATATATATATTTTTCGGAAACGAAATGTTTTGAAGAAATGAAAATTCCAGTCCACCGGTTTTTTAATATTACTTAGCTGACGCAGAATCATCTGGAACTTTGATTTGTTCAGGGTACTATAAAGAACGATAGAAATATCTTAGACTTTGTTTAGTAAACTGTACTATAAAGAACGATAGAAATATCTTAAACTTTGTTTAGTAAACTGTACTATAAAGAAACATAGAAATATCTTAAACTTTGTTTAGTAAACTGTACTATAAAGAACAATAGAAATATCTTAAACTTTGTTTAGTAAACTGTACTATAAAGAACCATAGAAATATCTTAAACTTTATTCATTAAACTGTACTACAAAGAACCATAGAAATATCTTAAACTTTGTTCGATACACTGCACTATAAAGAACTGCCTGTGTTATAAAGAATCATCAATGCCAGTGGTCGGCAAACTCATTGGTCAAAAGAGCCGACAATCAGCTGCAGGACGATTTACATTTTGTTGAGAGCCACATTTCTTTTACAAGAACCATGTTTTTCGGAGTCAAACCCGATTTGTAGCCGACTGGCCGAGCCGCTCTAAAGCCGTTAAAGAGCCGCATGCGGCTCATTGGCCGTGATGTTCCGACCACTGATCTATATTATAAAGAACTATCCGTACTATAAGGAACCATCTGTGTCATAAAGAACCATCTGCATCATACAGAACCATCTGTATCATACAGAACCATCTGTAAAATAAAGAACCATCGGTAACATAAAGAGCCAGCTATATCATAAAGAACCATCTGTATTATAAAGAACCATGTGTATTATAAAGAACCATCTGTATCATACAGAACCATCTGTATCATACAGAACCATCTGTAAAATAAAGAACCATCGGTAACATAAAGAGACAGCTATATCATAAAGAACCCTCTGTATTATAAAGAACCAGGTGTGTTTAGTTAGCTATAAGGTAAGAATTATTTAATGCTCCAAGCCCAAGCCCTAGTAATGAAACCTTTCCCGTGCTAACAACCTAAGCATAATTGAAGACAGTGGGGATTGTTTCGTATCTCTTTCATTCCTTCCTGCAGATCTCGGACATGTTCTCACAACAATCGACCTGCGTTCAGCTGATGTCAGTAACGTGAAGCTGGAGATTAAAGTTGCCGACAGCAAAGGAAACTGGGTTCTTTTTACTCTAGTTTTCATTATAAGTGGGTACAGTTTACATTCTTTTTGAGTATATGTCTATAAACTTTACATTCTTTTTGAGTATATGTTTGTAAACTTTACTTTCTTTTGAGTATATGTTTGTAAACGTTACTTTCTTTTCAGTATAGGTGAGTAAAGTTTACTTTCCTTTAGGTCGGTACAAGTTACTTTTCATATGAGTATAACTTGGTATTGTTGCCGATCCGTGTATAATAGTTTTTTTTCATCAAATTCTTTTACACGTTAATGCGTTGTATGCACACAGAACTGAACACACGATCTTTTCCAAAAGCAGTGTACATTTTAATCTAGCAACATAAATATATATCAGGCTGTGCAACGAATCAAATACTTCTATAACCTTGCTCGATGTAAGAAGAAGAATATTGTACACTCTTCTTCCCATAAAGCTATCTCTTCAAAAACAAACGAATAGCCCGCACGTCAAAGACAGACAATAGAGGCGACGTCCTATTTACAATTTGGATTGTTTATTGCTGCGTTGGGATGAAACACCTTGAATGGGTATGCTCGTATGTAGCTTTTGTCATGTTGCGTTTTGTATTTAAATGTGGTAAGACATAGATTGTTTCATTTCTCTTTTAATATGGTTGCCTTTGTACCGAGCTTCGAGCCTTTGGGGATGAAGCGTGATTTTTCAAATAAACTCTATTTGTATTATTATTAATTAAAATACAATAGAAACACATACTTCCTAAAAGCGGGAAAAACGTTCATTAACAGACAAGACACATAGCGCACAATAAAACAAAATATCCGCAGCACAATATTTAAAAGTTAGTACCCATGCTCAACAGGTAAAGTTTGTGAATGTATGGCATCTTTCCGTCTACAAGAGACGATAGATTTATCTTCTCTGGTTGCAGCTCTTGTTGTGGCTAGCGAGACCGATCCTCGAGTGGCAGTCTCTTTTGCATGTCCCACACACGAATGCAGTGGAGCAGTGTTTTCTGGCCTTTCTCTGCGCTCTCTTTACAGCTGCTTCCGCCCTGTAAAGCTCCTCGGCACGTGGTGATCCTTTCTTGACGACGCCCCGCCATGTGGATCGATCCTCCACCAGGTCCTCCCAATGTGAGATGTTGATGTTGGCCGCCTTCATGTCTCTTTTGCATATGTCTATGTATCTGAGACGAGGCCGTCCACCTGACCTTGACCCTGTCGCCAGATCGCTGTACAGCACGTCCTTAGGTATGCGACATGGCTGCATTCGCTTGACGTGCCCAAGCCAGCGGAGGCGTCTTTGGATTAAAATGGCTGGGACGCTGCACATATTTGTTTGAGACAGGACATCCGTGTTGGGGACTTTTTCCTGCCATTTGATGTCAAGGATGCGGCGCAGGCATCTGAGATGGAAGCCATTGAGCCTTTTTTCGTGTATGTGGTCCAAGACTCACTTCCATAGAGGAGTGTGCTCAGTAAAGTTTATATTCTTTTGTTTATAAGTGGGTACAGTTTCCATTAGTGTGACTACATGTAGGTCTATTGTTTTTCTTTCAAAAACCACTCACAATAAATGGGTCTTTTAATGTGGTTGACTTTGTACCGCGCTTCGAGCTTTTGGTGATGAAGCGTGATTTTACAAATAAACTCTATTATTATTATTGTTCATTAAATGATATTAAGTCTCGCTAAATTTCATTTAAAGATAATTAATTCTAGTTGTAGTTAATTCATTACAATTCTGTCTAATTAAGTCTATTAAATGATAATTAAATACATTTAATCAATTCACTAATGCGAAGGTTAAGTTTGTTTATTTAAAGCTAATCATGTTTTGTTTAGTTGAGTCTGATATCTCACACTAATCAAATACAGTTGCAGCCATGTATTATTATCGCTGGTTATTAGAATTAGCCGCTTAATGGTATCAAATATAAAAATTCCGTTTCTTAGTGATACAATTTGTTGTGTTTGTGTATGCGTGAGCATCAGTGCGGGTGTGTGTTGTGAACAGCAAAGGCTTCCACATTGTTATCTACGATCAGATGAGGAAATGTACTTGGTAGGCTGGAGCGTACTGTTCAGATTCCTGTATTTAATTATGGATCCCCTTGCACAATCATATCAAGTAAATCCATGTACTTGGTAGGCTGGAATATACTGTTCAAACTCCCATATTTAATCATGGATCTCATGCACAGTCAGATCAAGTAATACCATGAGTACACGAGCCTTACAGATTTCTTGAAAATTTGATATTTTCCCCGTAAACATTGGAGCAAAGACAGGTTCACTGGTTACAAGAGTAACTGTGTGAGGGTATCATGCACTGGGGGTTGGAAGGCCTGAGGCAATAGACGCAAATGAGTCAAGTGTTGTCGCCTCAACTGTTCCTTTCGAAAGATTTTTCCAATCCCTGATTGTCTTTGGTAGGAATGATCAGTTCCTATACTGGCTTCTCCGAAAAATGATAGCTTATTCTTCATATCAAGCTTGGTGGTTCCAAAGACTCTAATAAGATGCTGAATATTTTCATGCGGCTTTAAAAAATGGTTTAATTAATGCTCTGCTCTTCACTGTTGACACTGCCGTAGACGCACACATAGAAATGAATACAGGATTAAAAAAATATATTTAAAAAGTTGTCTCTTTCAGGCCTGTAAGGCATTCGTACTGATTATAAGCCCCAAGAAGACAGGTGTCTTGTCGAAGGACATAGACATGCTCACAGCATCCTCATAAAAGTTTTTGAGATCACAAATAATTTGGATTTATCATCTCCAGCCTACTCTTCTTTGATGAATGTAATATTTCAATACACTCTAAACCATAATCATTAGCCTCCGTAAGGCACCTTTACCATTAAAGAGGGCTTCACATGCTTCAGTCGTAATGTGATTTCTGCGATTGTGTGCCGTAGATGTCATTCTATTTATATTGAATTTAGCCCCGTATTGCCCAGAAAGACATGTGGCAGAGATATATGAAGCAAGCCCACCATAACAACCAAATTACTGAAAGGGATGTGTTGAGAAGTGTTGCAGCGTACTGTCAAACTGTTTTTTAACACGAGACCTCAAATGGCAAAGCGCTAACCTCGTTTAGCGAAAAGCTATCTTACATTACCCTCCAACGTTCACCTTGAGAAGGTGTAGCATCAATGCTACGTCAGGACCAAACTTTGCGGTGGAACAAAAAGGAAGGTACGGCATATTCTCGGGAACTCTGACAATGAGTTTCAGAACTGATATAAGCTACTTTACTTCATGCACTTCATCAGATATTTTGATCCATATTGTGAAACATGTGTAGTATGAGCCCAAGCAAGACTTTCTTATCTTGAACGCACACATGCGTTTATCAACGGTGCATAGCTCCACTAGCAACGTGTTGATTGTAGTGAAAATGAAGATTTGTTTTTGATAACGTGTCTATTTACAGGCTTGCGGTGAAAAAATATTCATGGCTGAGTTTTAATTTAATAAAAAAGTAAGTGGTCGTAACAGCAGACTTTGTTTGAAAGAATGTTGCAGAACAACTCCAAGGCAGATTTAATAATAGATAAAGTAACACAGTTATGCTTCGGGTGTTACGAAATTTCACGGCTGCAATTTGATTATAATATAATTTTTTTCATGGGAAATATACTCAACAGATTATGTGCTTATGTGTATATATGCATGCTTGTCGAATATAAGGTATCAGAAAGTATGTTTAATAGAATCAATTGTCAATTCAAAAACGTGATCTTATAAAACGCGACCCCTTTTATCGTAATTGCCTATTTCAAATACATCTATATAACTGAATACATTATAACTTCAAGTAACTGTTCGATGGAGCTAAAATTGCCTTAAATAACATATTGATCTCCATGCTCCATCCCCACCCCCCACCCCAAACACAGAGTTGAATGCAAGGCCTGACATCAAATACCTTCCAGGCGTGAAATCCATCAGTGAGAATCAGGCAGCAGGCACAACCATCATAACCCTAGAAGCAGTTCCCGACCTGTAAGTTACAAGGAGACACAATCACGTGTCTCACCTTTTTACTTCAAGAAGTTAACAGTGGGTAATATATATATATAAAGCAATAACAGTATCAAATATTTCCATTAAAATGTTGATTTGTGACTTAATCTACAAGGATTAGTTCAATTAGAGGGCACTTCTTCTTCTATATATTAAGTGCCCACGATCAATTTATTGATCATTATGGCTCCTATGAATGTAGATGGGATTTGCAATGCTTCTGCGCCTGGTGTTGATGAGGGTATTTCACTGGTTACAAGAGTAACTGTGTGAGGGTATCATGCACTGGGGGTTGGAAGGCCTGAGGCAATAGACGCAAATGAGTCAAGTGTTGTCGCCTCAACTGTTCCTTTCGAAAGATTTTTCCAATCCCTGATTGTCTTTGGTAGGAATGATCAGTTCCTATACTGGCTTCTCGCTGGTATGAGCCGGAACTGCCTGTCATGGCCTCGTCGCTGTCTATGGGGGAGAGGGACGAGTTTCTGTTTAATGCCAGAGCAGTGGACTAGCCAATTATTTATCTTGTAAATCATAGAGAGCCTGGATAGTCGTCGTCGTTCCTCCAATAGTGACCAGCCCAGTGTTTCCAGCATGCTGCCAACACTAGAGGTATTCCTGTAGCGGTTCAGGACAAAGCGTGCTGCCCGTCTCTGTACTGCCTCCAACCTGTCGATGCTCTTCTGAGTGAATGGATTTCAGACAGAAGATGCATAATCTAAAAGCGGCCGGACAAAGGCTTTATAGGCTCTTTCTTTCACACCGGAGTTGCTGATCTTTAGATTACGCCTTAAGAACCCCAGGGTCTTGTTTGCCTGGTTGCACACATTGTTAGTATGCTAGTCCCAGCGGACCTCTCTCTGAATGGTAACACCCAGGTACCTTACGGAGGAAACTGACTCAAGTAAATGACCATGCAATTCATAGTGGTAGCGTAGAGGAGTACAACTTCTAGAGACTGACAGTGTCTGGCACTTGGCCGGATGAAATTCCATGTCCCAGCTCGCCTCCCACTCAGCTAACCGATTGAGATCCTCTTGTAGCTGGTCCTGGTCAGATCTGTTGGTGACCGTCCTATATACACGGTTGTGTCATCTGCGAACAGTCTTGCGTGGGATGTCAGTTTCTCGGGTATAAGGTCATTGATGTATGCTAGGAACAAACAGGGGCCTAGCACCGAGCCCTGGGGGATCCCTGACTTAACATTGACAAAGGACGAGCTTGTACCGCCCACAACTACTGCTTGACATATATACCTAGTTTAACACATACAGTTAGAGACATTCAGCATATAGACCTAGTTTTTCAGCATATAGACCTAGTTTAACACATACAGTTAGAGACATTCAGCATATAGACCTAGATTAACACATACAGTTAGAGACATTCATCATATAGACCTAGTTTAACACATACAGTTAAAGACATTCATCATATAGATCTAGTTTAACACACACAGTTAGAGACATTCAGGATATAGGCCTAGTTTAATACATACATTTAGAGACATTCATCATATAGACCTAGTTTAACACATACAGTTAGAGACATTCAGCATATAGGCCTAGTTTAACACATACATTTAGAGACATTCAGTTTATAGATATTAATTTTAATGTTATTCACTTAAAGACATTTAGGTTACAGACATTCGGTTTGTACAACAATTGGATTTATATAGAGACATTTGAAATATAACATACAAACCTAAAAGATCAGAAAACTAAACAATAAAAGTCTCGACTAAGTTGTCTTCATCAGCAGACAGAGAGACGGGGATAAAGGTAAACTTAGCGGGTAGAAGTCAAAGCGAAACAGGAAATCATATTGACTACCATGCGGTAGAATCCAAACGAATCATACTCTTTATGTCGGAGACTACGAGGAAAGGAATACATTTAACAATTATAATTGTTTTTAAATGTTTAGGATAAAATAAGAGGTCGTTCAAAGTTATTATAATGCATTGAGTCCTCCATAGATAAGATTAGTAAAGTTATATTACCCACTATTTTGATAGACGCTGTTGTCACGTGATCAGATCAAGACATAGTCATCATGATTAGTTGCACACTCACTGAGTTCTTTTTTTTTAATTCCACAGTCATAGCGATGGAATTAAATTGACGTGGACACTAAAGCCACCAGCAGGAAGGTACAAATTCCATCTAGACACCAACAGTACGTATTTACACTATCAAATTGCTACCATTAAATATTTGCGCTTGCGTAGAGTCTTGAAGGATTGTTTTATAAAACTGCTTTGCTTTTAAATTACCAAACGTTATGAGTTTTAGACAATCGTCTTATCCCAACAAGAAGTGATGAAATGCTTTTGTTTTTTTTTAAAATATTTATTATGGAAGTTCGCGTGATCGACGTATCTCTAAATACAATTGCAGTCTTTTTACCTCCCTCGACGCCGTCTGTCTAACAAGACAGGATGTGATTACAATTGATAACATTTCATAGTTGTCAAAAGGGTTTGTTTACATTTGATAACATTTCATAGTGGTCTAAAGGGCTTGTTTACATTTGATAACATTTCATAGTGGTCAAAGGGGCTTGTTTACATTTGATAACATTTCATATTGGTCCAAAAGGCTTGTTTACATTTGATAACATTTCATATTGGTCCAAAAGGCTTGTTTACATTTGATAACATTTCATAGTGGTCAAAGGGGTGTGGTTACATTTGTAACACATCAAATATATGTTTTTCTTTCAAATTCCTTTTGTTTTAAATGTGTTCATTAAACGACGACCTGCCTCCAGTGTCTTGGTGCGGTGGGCTTAAAATAAGTTGTGGGGGTGGGGGGTGGGGGAGGTAGGCTCTAGGGAGTTCAACAACACCATGGATGGCCTATTTATTTGTAATATCTGATAACAACTTATAAATGCCGTGGCTAAACTTAACGAAACCGAAGAGAGAGAGTTGACCACGCCCTGACTGTTAACAACTTACAATGATCATTTACCAACCTGTAAATGAAAACTTCATTGTGTTTCCACATTCCCAGCCGGCGCGTTCAAGCTGATTGAGCCGTTGGACTTTGAGAGGACCCAGCGATACACTGTGACCTTTGTCCTGTCAGACGGTTTCCTGTAAGATGGACATTTTTTTTTTACATATCCACCAACATCTTATTGGTGTGTTTAAGGCTTTTAAGATAGACACTTGATTGTAGGTTAACGACATTGCTACGTCCCATCACTAAAACTTTTTATATTTTTAAAAAAAATTCTTTTCACAATAGTTTGACACATCTTCCATTTAAAAAAAAAAGTTTGAAATAAAATCAACAAGTATTGCTTTTACAAAAATAATAATTGTATGTTTCTATATCAAATTTCATACTTTTCATAATAGTGATTCCGTTGGCAAGGAGCTGACGATTGACGTCATCAATGTGAACGAGCCCCCATACTTTGACAAAATGGCCTATCACTGTACTATGGATGAAAGTGACGTAAGTAAGGACCGCGAGAGTTGGTCACGTCATACGAGGGCGTTTAACCAAAACAGCCAATGAGATGTCGTATAACGATTTGAATATTGTACTCCTAAACATATTGCAGCTGTTTCCCTATACACACTCGTTAGCCCTATTTGTACGACACATACCTTTGACTCCGAATGTACTGTTCCACGAGTTACAAACTTTTCTTAAAGATAAATATATATGTTTTTATGTACATAAATGTAAGGCTGCTGATATATATTTATATAAGCTTAGGGCCCATGCTCTAGGCTATTTAGCTGCCTATGAATAGGTCAGGCGAGATGTAACTTTAGACTGTCCACATCCCCCTAGCCTCCACCTAAAATGTGTCTACATTAAAATTTATTCCAATAACTTTTAAGTTAATATTAGGAGCACTATACATGGGAGCTTGAAGATTATAATAACATATACGTTAATATTAGGAGCACCATCCATGGGAGCTTGAAGATTATAATAACATATACGTTAATATTAGGAGCACCATACATTGGAGCTTGAGGCATAAACCAAAAACACGGAGCTTTCAGCTGAACTCTTTCTTGAGCTAACAAAACAAGTAGATGAACTGAAAATAAGGGGGGGGGGCGGGGGGAAAGGAATTTAGCTTTAAAGTGTAGGTTTACAGGAAATAAATATACAATGAGTGGACGACAGTAAATATTTTGTTCAATAGTTTACCTAAGTTCGCAGTTGAATGCTTAACTATATCAATTATAAGATAGTATTATTGTGTTGGTTCGTCCATCTACTCGGTTGTAACTATTATAATAATCGGCCGCGTGATGTGGGTTGATTCTGTCTATATATTTGAAGACAGCTGATGAGACAGATTCAATAAAATATGTACCTACCTGGATTTCAATAACTTTTGGAAGTTTTGGCGCAATCCATTTATGCTTCAATAAAGCGTTGGGAAATAATTCGCTATCACTTGACTATACTGGCAACATTGCGGCTACTGTGATGTGGTAGATTTATCGCGCTGTGTCATCCAGGCAGGCTCCAGCACATGTAACATTGGGGCTACTGTCCGTGATCCTGAAGTCGACCGCATAGATTTTATTGGATTTAGAGACGGCGGCAGACATTTTAGGTGAGTTAAGAAAACATTCCATTAATTTGGGATTAGACATAGTGGATGCAGAGTCTTTTATGTATGTGTACTCCATGGCAGTGCGGGTTGGTTTGGGGTCAGTTGGGGGTCAATTAGATCATGCAATGTTTTCTAAATTACATGGCCCTCAAATTTATGTAACACAACGAGTTAACGGTACTCAGTCACATGACAGGTTTGTTTATTTCTATTCACGGTGGCGTAGTGATTTAACCATATGATGAGAATAAGGAGAACTAATTTTTGTGGCGAATGAGGAAGTCATGATTTTTTGTGAGCGAGAGTGTGCACGGTCTTTGGTCAGAGAGAGATGAACGCCATATTTCAATGTAATGTTAATTCATGGATAGAATAATACTAAAGTGTGTAATATTTCTTATGTTATAGTAACTTTATCAGTTGCATGGATGTAACCACTTCAAGGACCATATTTGTATCAACTATCTGTATAATAAAGAACTGTGTGATGAATATGATCGGACCTGTTCAATCCTTGAGATAAATGAGACGGCAGCCTAATTAGTAATTAGTGATCACAGTGAGAGTGGTGGCTGCATTCATATTAATAGAGTATTAGATAACATACTGAAGATACAAGAACATTCAGTAATGTTACAATTTATAAAAGCATTTTTAAAAATGTGTAGATCCCTTATTAAGCTGAAATGCAAGGGTTGATTCTTTTTCGTTACTATTTCAGCACTTGCTTTTATGAAGTTATAGATTATTTTATAACAATTAAAACTTTAAAAGGTGAAAGTATATTAATTTCCTTTATCAATTGCATCAAGAACTATAATTCTTCATTTTGGGAACAGGAAGATAACAATATTGTCCATCAACTTTTTATTGCAGTCTAATGTATATTTTAAGAAACTCAGAGCTAAAAAAAATGGATCTATAAATAGATGAGACATTAGAATTATCACACAAATTGTTTGGTTCTATGAGATGTATAAATAATTTAGAAATGTAAATATAACTTTCCGGTCTTAGATATGATGGTACGACATCAGTAATAACGTTGAGTGAGTATGACGTAGATGTACAGTCCGACAAGCTGACATATCATCTCGTGGCGAGGGACGTGTTCGGAAATGAAAATAAATCGGGAGTTCCAGTTCATATAACAGTCAGGGATGTGAACGATAACACTTGCACATTTCCAAAGGTAAGATGCAACTGACATATTTACTTGCCACCACTCTATCGGACTACTTTTCCTTGAGATAAAAAACACACAATTATCAGTCATAGTAGATAAGACACATTCAACACGCCTTGATAATGATTCCAAAGAAACCTTGTAAAAACCTCTAAACTATTTTGAAAGCTGAAAAAAGGCATGATGTCGACGTCAATGTGCTACTCAACTCAAAGAACACACTTTGACAATCTTGGACTTGGTCTTGATTATATCAGTATCACTGGTCAGCTTCATAACAAAACAAGTAGATGAACTGAAAATAAGGGGGGGGGGGGGCGGGGGGAAAGGAATTTAGCTTTAAAGTGTAGGTTTACAGGAAATAAATATACAATGAGTGGACGACAGTAAATATTTTGTTCAATAGTTTACCTAAGTTCGCAGTTGAATGCTTAACTATATCAATTATAAGATAGTATTATTGTGTTGGTTCGTCCATCTACTCGGTTGTAACTATTATAATAATCGGCCGCGTGATGTGGGTTGATTCTGTCTATATATTTGAAGACAGCTGATGAGACAGATTCAATAAAATATGTACCTACCTGGATTTCAATAACTTTTGGAAGTTTTGGCGCAATCCATTTATGCTTCAATAAAGCGTTGGGAAATAATTCGCTATCACTTGACTATACTGGCAACATTGCGGCTACTGTGATGTGGTAGATTTATCGCGCTGTGTCATCCAGGCAGGCTCCAGCACATGTAACATTGGGGCTACTGTCCGTGATCCTGAAGTCGACCGCATAGATTTTATTGGATTTAGAGACGGCGGCAGACATTTTAGGTGAGTTAAGAAAACATTCCATTAATTTGGGATTAGACATAGTGGATGCAGAGTCTTTTATGTATGTGTACTCCATGGCAGTGCGGGTTGGTTTGGGGTCAGTTGGGGGTCAATTAGATCATGCAATGTTTTCTAAATTACATGGCCCTCAAATTTATGTAACACAACGAGTTAACGGTACTCAGTCACATGACAGGTTTGTTTATTTCTATTCACGGTGGCGTAGTGATTTAACCATATGATGAGAATAAGGAGAACTAATTTTTGTGGCGAATGAGGAAGTCATGATTTTTTGTGAGCGAGAGTGTGCACGGTCTTTGGTCAGAGAGAGATGAACGCCATATTTCAATGTAATGTTAATTCATGGATAGAATAATACTAAAGTGTGTAATATTTCTTATGTTATAGTAACTTTATCAGTTGCATGGATGTAACCACTTCAAGGACCATATTTGTATCAACTATCTGTATAATAAAGAACTGTGTGATGAATATGATCGGACCTGTTCAATCCTTGAGATAAATGAGACGGCAGCCTAATTAGTAATTAGTGATCACAGTGAGAGTGGTGGCTGCATTCATATTAATAGAGTATTAGATAACATACTGAAGATACAAGAACATTCAGTAATGTTACAATTTATAAAAGCATTTTTAAAAATGTGTAGATCCCTTATTAAGCTGAAATGCAAGGGTTGATTCTTTTTCGTTACTATTTCAGCACTTGCTTTTATGAAGTTATAGATTATTTTATAACAATTAAAACTTTAAAAGGTGAAAGTATATTAATTTCCTTTATCAATTGCATCAAGAACTATGATTCTTCATTTTGGGAACAGGAAGATAACAATATTGTCCATCAACTTTTTATTGCAGTCTAATGTATATTTTAAGAAACTCAGAGCTAAAAAAAATGGATCTATAAATAGATGAGACATTAGAATTATCACACAAATTGTTTGGTTCTATGAGATGTATAAATAATTTAGAAATGTAAATATAACTTTCCGGTCTTAGATATGATGGTACGACATCAGTAATAACGTTGAGTGAGTATGACGTAGATGTACAGTCCGACAAGCTGACATATCATCTCGTGGCGAGGGACGTGTTCGGAAATGAAAATAAATCGGGAGTTCCAGTTCATATAACAGTCAGGGATGTGAACGATAACACTTGCACATTTCCAAAGGTAAGATGCAACTGACATATTTACTTGCCACCACTCTATCGGTGAAGTATCAAAAAAACCGGGGAGATAATGTCAATCAATGCCCGGCCCTTTACCACATGTATACAACAACATCTGCAATGCATCAACCATATTTTAATCTGCTGATAGTCCACCTGTAATGTACTCTATTAATCTAATTTTCCTTTTAATGCATAGCTATTGTAACTAAAAACCAACCATTACCCCACATGTAAAGTAACACACGTGCAATTCTTACCATTACTTCAGTTTTAAGGTAATGTCAATAGCTGCCATTGATTTACCTTTAAGGTAACTAATACCCACACCTCAGTTTATTCCTCCGACCTGTTAAGGTATAAACCACTTTTCTTTTCAAATCACTTTTAATGACCGAAGGACTATTGGATTAATGGTTAAATTCAAGTTTAACTAAACATCAACACCGTATCATCACACAAAGCGTATCTCCTTACATCTCCCATTTCATGTTAGGGGTTTTTAACGTTATGGTTTTATGATCTGGTCACCAGACACAGCCAGTGACGCTGAGTCAAAATGACAGGCCACCAAAAACGGTAGTTTCGAATTTCGCTCAATTTGATCAAGACAGATCCTCGCCCAACAAGGACGTGGTGTACGATGCGATTCAAGGTGTGCCAGAAGAGGCCAACACTTATTTTGCCGTGGCGACAGATGGAGTAGTTACTTACATAGGTAATGAATAATTACTGTATTGCCAACTCTATAATTATCGTGAAAATAGGGTTCCCATTCACATACCTATTAGATGTATCAATCGTTTTTGAGACGAATACACATTTTATAGAAAGTCAGTAAATATCATCGGTTTATACGAATTGCAAATACTAAAAAAAAGTTTATTATTTTTTAAATGAACTTTAAAGGCAGCTTCAGTGTGATCCGTCAACTCATTGACCATTGTCTTCTCAGAAAAAATTCCGGAAGCGAACAACGGCAAGACGTACAGGCTGGTGGTCAGGTGTCGAGATCGCGGGATACCACAACGGTCAGCAGAAGGGACCATACTTTTCATCTACCAACTATCCACTACCACGTCCACCACCACAACGACCACAGCCGCCCCACCAACCACGGCTGCGGCGGCTACGAGCACGGATCCGTTCGACAACCCGGCGTTTGTGGCGATGTTCACCGTCTTCATGATCGCGTTGGTAATCGCCCTGCTGGTGGGATTGTACTTCCTGCTGCGATACTGTGGATCCTTTCAGTACTGCTTCGGTATCCGACCGCAGGCGAATAAAACCCGAGTAATGGACATCAGTGAATACAGCAATCAATCCACAGTCAAGTCAGTAGTAGTGTTGTGATGTTTGTCTTATGACATTTCTATATGTTTGGGAAGAAAAGGGTTGGGGCGAGCGTGTGGACTGCTTGGTTCCCTTACTCTTGTATTTGTAGGTAAAAGATACATGAGGAAACGTTTTCGTAAAAGCTAACGTAACAATGGTTACATCGTCCTATTCAACCCCACCCCCTTTTTCTTTTTCGACACCCCTGCTCACTTTTTCCGCACATCGCCTTAAATTACTTGGAGTTTTGCTGTGAACCCCAATCATATAGGGATCTATGAATAGGGTGTGGGTGTCAGTGAGTAAAAAGTCCTAATGAATGTCTGTTTGTCCCATCTTTAGTGAGCAGGGCTGTAAACTCTAACGTATTGAGACTCATTTCCGTTCCATTGATCTACGTCCCTGGGATACAAATGTTGATAAACTTTATTTTCCATTTATTAAAGTGTTTACATTTATCTAAAAGAGCCGAAAGCGTTGGAGTTTTGGAGGCTTTAAAAACAATGCCTCCCTATCCATTACTCCTTATCCATCTCTCCGCATGCATCACTCATTATCTATTCCTACATATTCATCCTTCCGTATCCATTCTTTTTATTCTTTCCTCCTTATCCATTCCTCTCGATCCAATACTCCTTATCCATTCCTCCCTATCCATTTCTCCCTAGCCATTTCTCCTTATCCATTCATCACTATCCATCTCTCCATATCGATCCTTCCTATCCATCCTCTCTATCCATCCCCCCTACCCATTCCTCCCTATCCAAATTTTCCTATTCATCTCTCCTTATCCACTCCTCCCAAACCACTCCCCCCTAACCATTCCTCCTAATCCATTCATCCATATCCATTTATCCCTATCTATTCCTCCCTATCCAAATCTCCCTACCCATCTCTCCTTATCTATTCCTCCCAACCCATTCCCCCGTAACCATTCCTACCAATCCATTCATCCATATATATTCCTTCCTACTCATTCCTTTCTATCCATTCATCCCTATCCATTCCTCCCTATCCATTCCCCTCTATCCATCCCCCTATCCATTCCTCCCTATCCATTCCTCCCTGACACTAATGATTTAAACTTGCAGTTAACTACGTTCAAAGTGTTAGCTGTTTAACGGGTTCAGAAGTTCAATGTTTAGACTAGTGGCTCTCAACCTTCCCAACGCCCCGACCCTTTAACACAGTTTCAAATGTTGTGGCGACCCCCCCCCCCCAGCCACAAAGTCACTTTCGTTGCTACTTCATCACTGTAGAGACTATATGTTTTCAGATGGTATTAGGTGACCCGTGGGAAAGGGTTTTGCGACACACAAGGGGGTCGGACACCCACAGGTTGAGAACCGCTGGTTTAGACAATCTTATAAATCCCACCACAAACGTACAAAAATATCTCATTGTTCCTGTTAACATATTAGCCAATAAGTTTAATGAGTTTAAACAACTTTTTAGCGATTCTTAAAGGATGACACATTTTGTCTCAACGTATAAGGGCAAGATGAAACTATTCATGGTTTATGAGCAGCATTCAATGGACTACGATTAGTCGATTGTTTTGTCACGTGATACGTGTAAAAACAAGTAATACTTCCGGTAGGCTGTCTGCAACACACTAGTCGCTCACAAATTTTTCTTCAAACAACTTTCTTCCTTTAATCATAACTGAATTATAATTATTGTCACATTTAATGAATGTCATTTAAAGAAACGCGTGTATTCAAGAATATTTTGAAAAGTAAAATTTTAATAAACACTGGGGAAGCGCTGATGGAGAAAAAATTTTTGCTTTAGAATTAATGATAATGGCAATGGCTGATCAGCTGTTTATCTGTTGTTATGTGTTGTTATGTGTAGCAGAAAGCCTACTAATGGCTGGTACGTATCACGTGACAAAACAAGGAAGTGACTAATCGTAGTCCATTGAGTTGAATTTTTTTTACATTAGCAACAAAAAAATTTTAATAGGCAATGCCCATTTTTAACTATCTCCTCATCTCATTTCAGCTATCCGCCAGTTCGAACAAACAGGGCTTACACTGATGATTACTGGAAGAACGGTTCGTAAACAACATGTTATATTTCTTAAACATTTTTAGCCAAACTTTAGCTTTAGTAACTATTCGTATGGCAACTTGGGTAATCCGTTTTAGTTGAGTTTTTTGACGTAGCATTACTTTGGCAGGGGGCTCGAAATTTAGTTATTTGATTCGTAAGGGGATGGGGCGGGAAGTGCACGGGACCTATTTAGTCGATTCGTAGTGAAAAAAGAAATGAAAAAATGAAAGTATGGGAAAACCTGAAACAAAAAGGAACACAAGAAAACAATGAACGTTTCGACAGGAAGCCTTAGATAGCGAACAAACAACAGAAAAAAAAACAGAATTCAATAAAAACAAGAAGCACTTAGCTGAAAAGTAATGTTCGAGTGGGCAGCGTAAGAGTTGTGGGAATTTTTTCAGGTTTTTTCAAGCTGTGGCGTAACAACGGCTTGGCATTGGGGCAGTTGCCAAGGGCGCCGGCCTGCGCCAGTTCAAAAGGGCGCCGCTAAATCTGTAATTTTTTAATTTGTCAATTTATCAAGGGCGCCAAAAATAAATTAGGCAAGGGCGTCAAATACCCAGTTACGCCTCTGTTTCCAAGACACATTGCACTAGCATTTCCTTTTTTTGCTAACCTGATTGCAGTCTCTCGCCTTCATTACCATTCGTAGTGGTCGGAAACCTAGTTAGTCGACTTGTTAGGGAGTATGGAATTCAGAATCTTCTCAGTCTACTCGTATGAAACGCTATATTTACTCAATTAAACCAGATAGATGACCCAGTGGTTAGAGGGGTTAAGCTTAAATACGTCAATGGCGTTGATGCAGTTACCCCATGATGCCATGTATACCGGTATATCAGCATCACAAAATGGCTGTGTTGTTTCGTATGTCGACAACGAAAGGGGTCACACGCACAGTCTAAAACTCCAGAGATAACAGGTCAAGGAAATCAACACCGGCACTCTGATTGGATGGGACCCGTCAGCCATGGATAGTGGTTCATTTTAGAGAAGGAAAACGATTGCAAATCTCTACAGCGAAAGTCCCAGCAGGGGAAAATAAAGTACCCAATTAAACGGATGTATAGCCAAATGTACGACAGATCGCAATGTATACCGATTATCTCAAAATGTACCAAATATCTAAAATGTACCGCAGATCATCTTGTGTACCCCAGATCACCAAATATATGGCAGAATATCAAATGTATGGCAGATCATCAAATGTACGGAAGATCCTCAAATGTATCAGAATCTCTCATCGTTACCTTCCTGGTACAAATGGACAGTATAACAGTATAATCGTGTTTACCAGTTTTTGTTATCAAAGTTTGATCAAGTCTTTTGTCAAGCTGTTATGATGTCAATACATTTTGTCAATTATAATAATTTTCTAAAATTTATGTATTTTTTTTGGACACAGGTGATAATTACGAAACAGGAACCGGTAATGCACTCCCATCAAGTTCAAGGGCGATAAATGGAGGATTCAAACGTCTAGCACTCCCTGCCCCCGCTGCCAGCAGAGGGTTTAATTTCTGAGACCAGTGAGGGTTCACAAATGGAAAGGCAAAGAACATTGTATATTTTATTTCTATAGGAGTCGGAATTTTAATATATTGAAGAAAAAAATATATATAAATATTTAAATATATATATATATAGAGAGAGAGACGCCTACGGATAATAAAGATACTATATCTTTTTTGTTATATTTTATAATTTATTTAATAACATTTAGCCTTACATAATGAATTAAAGTTTAGCCTTACATAATGAATTAAAGTTTAGCCTTACATAATCATTCATAGGAATTAAAGATGTGTTCCAAAAAATATTACTTATTTATTTCCATGTTAATTTCTTAACACTTGCGTGTGCTTCATCAAACAATATATATATATATATATTTTAACATTAAATTGCACCATGTATTTGATACAATTTAAAATTGTTGTGCTGACTGAGAGAAGTCGACTAAATTTTTATGAGTCGCTTTATCATTTACCAATAGTAAATAAAACATGATATGTACACCGAAGAGACATGAGCATCAGCATACGGTTACCACTTCCGATGTGCACACAGCCGCCAGCATCATACCACTTCAGATGTGCACACAGCAGTGAGCATTTTACCACTTCAGATGTGCACACAGCAGTGAGCATCATACCACTTCAGATGTGCACACAGCAGTGAGCATTATACCACTTCAGATGTGCACACAGCAGTGAGCATCATACCACTTCAGATGTGCAAACATCCATGAGAATCAACATATGGTTATCACTTCAGATGTGCTCACGTTCACGAGACATGAGCATCATCATACTGTTACTACTTCAGATGTCTACTTTTCAATATACGCAATCAATACAGTCATAGCTTATCTAGCAGAATAATAAAATAGTGCACACATAATTTTTCCTTCTTTTAATCTGTTAGTTTAATGATGCATTCATTCGATATTTTTCTGTTGATCCGATAATCTATATCGGATTCATTTTTTTAAATGACGTCATTATCAATCTCAGCTCATTATTTTTTTATTAAACCGTCATCATGACGTCATATTTACTTTTTTCTGATTTTGATGTTAAAACAACAATGTGATGAATGCCCAGGACTGTGAAGCATTTCTAAGAAGGTATCTCTTTACCACCACTATACGTTTGAACTAACTGAAAGCACAAAACTAAATGTGTATCTTGCATGTTTGTATAGTACGCTTTTGTATGGCAGTGAAGTCTGGACCACATATGCCAGTCATGAGCAGAAACTCAACAGCTTCCATATAAAAAGTCTCCGTCGCATTTTGCGAATTCGATGGCAGGACGAGCTGTCTACTAACACAGAGTTTTTGTAGCGTGTAGCGTACAAAATGTGTAGCATGTTCTCCGCTGTTAACAAGAGGCCTCTTCGCTGGTCAGGCCATATTAGGAGAATAGGGGAGGTAGTACTCCAAATGATATGCTGTATGGAGAGTTGGCAGAAGGAGCAAGAGTTATTGGACGGTCACGGCTGCAATTTAAGGACGTTTGCAAAAGGAGAATGAGGGAAGCCAACATAGAAACCAACGAATGGGAGATCATGGCTGAGCATAATTCCAAATGGTCTATGAAGGGGGTCAGACTGGCAGAAGATGCGCGAAACAAGACCTTCCAACAAAAACAAGAAGACCATTACGGATGACCAAATTCAACCTGAACTCAAGTGTTCTCCTTCAAGAAATGCAGCCGAGACAGAATTTTTAGGATCGGCCTCAAACGCCATTTAATGAAATGTCAACAGCTGCTCCATCGTTTCACATAAAACAAAGTGTGCCATTTATGTTTTATGGTCAGAAATGAGTTGCTAAACATTATGTTTTGCCTCAATGTCATATGACGATGACAAATATTTTGATTTCAGTTGAAACTAAATTTGTTTAAATATAATTTATATTTTTTGTTAAAATTTTAACATGAAATATTCAAATAAATATTTATAGTAAAAAAAGACAGTGAGACAAATACTTCAATAGTTTTAACATCTCTTACTTGAATTATAAAACACAGTTTTAAATGTATTATTTTAACTACAATATTAATATGTCCTAATAATTAAGACAGAACAGTTGTTGTTAACTCTTAAAGTCCGATTTATTTTTCATCCAATATTGATGAACTTTACATATGCTATGCAAAAGTGCTTTTATTTTAATGCTAATCAAGTTAAATGCCATTTGAAGATGTGGTTATTTGCTTTTATGCTTTTGTTGCAATGTTTTTTTTTTCAAAATTGTAAATACATATTTTTATGAACCATAAAGTTTTGCTCTGTCGTGCTTTAATGTTTGCAATTCCAATAAAGATGTTTCAATTTTCACATAGCCTATTCAGTTCTGCACATTTTGATATATAACATTTTATAATAGCATTAAAACTATAAAAGTTATAACATATTGTCTGTGGTCACCTATGATCAAATTTTATCACAACAAAATGAATGCGTCAAAACGTGGATTTGCCCTACGGACACTAAGAGTTAAAATATTTACAACAGTTTAATCTATAAAAAATAAATGTAGAAGCTTCAGATGTTAATATAAATCGCTATTCAATAAGTGAAAATAGCTCACGTGTTAAAATATTAAACAAGCATCAGGTGTTAAAATGATTTAATTAAAACGTAAGATTTTCTAAAAGTTAGAGACTTCTGAATGTTATTAAAGGTAAGATGCTTAAAGTTTCAATTATAAAGGCGTCCTATGAAACATGATCAGCAAACAATTCAATATTGATATAAAATAGATTTTAAAATATCATAACTGTAAAAACTGCAAATTTCAAAACATTGAATTTGTTAAAATTTAATTTATTAAAACAGACAAGGTGGTGAAAATGTCAGACATCAGGATGTCATATGATGCAAGATTGTTCTGCGAGTCGCAAACAATTTGCGATACGAATCTTATTTTAAAGTTTGCATCACTGGGAGAGAAGTTAGAATCTCTTCAAGTTTGCAAATATTCTAATGATATACTGTAAAAGAGCGCGAGGGTGACAAAATGCACAATTCAAATGCACACCCCACGTTGTTTTAAAATATTTATGGCTGTGATTGAGAGGTATTAGAAATCAAATTTTCAACAAATGTCCAATGCATTGCGCTGAGACGTTTACTCAAATTTCAAGCTTTAACTTTCAGTGAGGTTGTGTTCATCAATTCAGTGAGGCTGTGTACTCAAGCCAGTGAGGATGTGTACATCAGAGCAGTGAATCTGTGTGCATCAGTGCAGTGAGGCTGTGTACATCGGTACATTGAGGCTGTGTACATCAGTACAATGAGGCTGTGTACAGGATTCAAGTGAAGCTGTGTACATCATTCCAATGAGACTGTGTACATCAGTGCAGTGATGATGTGCACATAAGTGCAGTGACGATGTGTACATCAGTGCAGTCAGGATGTGTAAATCAGAGCAGTGAGGTGTGTACATCAGTGCAGTGAGAGTGTGTATACCAGTCATATGAGGCTGTGTACATCAGTCCTGTGTGGCTGTGTACACCAGAGCACTGAGGCTGTGAAGATCAGTGCGTGAAGTTTATTGGTAAAATGTTGATGTTTGTGATTGCCAGAGACATTGCCTCGCGGTTGAGCGTTACTTTGTTAAAAGTATAGTGTACATAAGTGTACGACATAATATTTGAAATACACATGAATATGAATTGCGTAATGTCTCAATTATTCGTATCTTATTAAAATGAATCTAATATGAATTGGTACGCACATTTTAAAGCATATTTATATGGTAAAGTGAGTTTTTGTAAATCACCAATTAATTCTTTATGCCCACCGCCCAAGATTTCTCCATTGCCCTGCCCCTTTGTTTAGGTTTTACTTTGTGTTTCTTATTATTCATGATATATGTATTATATAATGGCACTTTTAAAACAGCGCACTGGGGCAAAACAATATAGAAAAAAAACAACACTAAAAATATTCATCTAAAACTAAAATAACGCTTTAATGACATAAAATATCTTTACTAGCCACACCAAAGAACACGCTATATTTATTAAAAACATATTTGACTTACGTTCATCATTTAAAAACAATATTTGACACATATCACTTCAATAAAATACATACATTTCAAACATAATACTTGTTACATCAAATATATTTCCAACATTATATTTGACACATATCACTGCAATAAAATATAAAATGCATACATTTAAAACATAATACGTTACACATATCACTGCAATAAAATATAAAATGCATACATTTAAAACATAATACGTTACACATTTCACTGCAATAAAATATAAAATGCATACATTTAAAACATAATACTTTACACATATCACTTCAAAAACCTATAAAATGCATACATTTAAAACATAATACGTTACACATATCACTGCAATAAAATATAAAATGCATACATTTAAAACATAATACGTTACACATTTCACTGCAATAAAATATAAAATGCATACATTTAAAACATAATACGTTACACATTTCACTGCAATAAAATATAAAATGCATACATTTAAAACATAATACGTTACACATTTCACTGCAATAAAATATAAAATGCATACATTTAAAACATAATACGTTACACATTTCACTGCAATAAAATATAAAATGCATACATTTAAAACATAATACGTTACACATTTCACTGCAATAAAATATAAAATGCATACATTTAAAACATAATACGTTACACATTTCACTGCAATAAAATATAAAATGCATACATTTAAAACATAATACGTTACACATTTCACTGCAATAAAATATAAAATGCATACATTTAAAACATAATACGTTACACATTTCACTGCAATAAAATATAAAATGCATACATTTAAAACATAATACGTTACACATTTCACTGCAATAAAATATAAAATGCATACATTTAAAACATAATACGTTACACATTTCACTGCAATAAAATATAAAATGCATACATTTAAAACATAATACGTTACACATTTCACTGCAATAAAATATAAAATGCATACATTTAAAACATAATACGTTACACATTTCACTGCAATAAAATATAAAATGCATACATTTAAAACATAATACTTTACACATATCACTTCAAAAACCTATAAAATACATACATTTAAAACAATACTTCACACGCATCCTTTCCACACACACAATCATACATTTAATCACAATATTTATTTCACACATATTACTTCAATCAAATATAAAATACATACATTAAAAATAATATATCACATATAACACTTCAATAAAAATCAAATATGTATACACAATACTTCACAGATATCCCTTCGATAAAATATAAAATACATACATTAAAAACATAATACTTGACACATATCAATTCTGCAATAATTTTTTTTTAAAACATACAATAAAACAACAACATATATCGATTCAATAAAATATATAATAGTCACATTTAAAATCACATGATATAACACAAAGGTAGCAGGTTGTAAAGCCCAGCGAAAGATTACTTCACATTGTAAAAAACTTAACTTTATGGGCAGCTCTCGCTAATTATTATAGAAACAAAAAAGCATGAAGATATAATTGCAAGAGTTATAAGATCGTCAATGAACTGTACAGAAGCTTTTCCTTTTTTAAATTAAAAAGGCATTTTTTTTGCAAGAGTTTTTATTCTAAAATATTCAAATTATCATTTCCAAAAATCAGCATCAGCCTGTGATTCACAGTGATAATTAGACAATTTAAGGATGTAAAAATATGTAAATAACAAGAAACGTAGATACAATATTTAAACTTCCAATTATTGCTAGCCTAAGTTATTCAAGTCAATAAAAGAATCACGTTTATGAAACGTAGATACAATATTTTAACTTCCTGTTATTGCTAGCCTAAGTAATTCAAGTCAATAAAAGAATCACGTTTATTGAGATCAATGTTTCTCAAAGTAAGGCATACTTCAACAATATATTAATTTGGATATTTTAAGTGTCCTTTATAAGTGACTGGGCGAAATGTATTGATACATCAACATAATGGCGTGGGCTAAACAAGGAAACTTTTAAGTTTTTAAGTTGTTGAGATTAAAGGGCATTGGGAAAATAACCTTGGGAAACACAAACTTTAAAAAAAAAAATTTAAACTATAATTGCTAATCTAATCACCAAGATCCATGGTCACTATAAATATTGTAAGGATTAAGACGTAGTTGTGGTTGAATCTATGTTTAGCTGTTCAATAGACTGTGATTTACGAAGGAATCAATCGCCAATTTACTCCTGATGTCCACGTCAGTCCATCCAGCTGTTGATGAAGTCGTTGATCAAAGCCTGCTTATGGCTGTCACTTAGACACACCCTGACAAAATCTCCGTTCAAGTTTCCAATGTCGTGTTGGTTTGCATCTGGAGATGATGTTACAGCTGAATGGGATGGCATTACTTTCTTTGATGATGGCGTGCCAGAAAGTACGTGTGCTTGTAGTTCTCCAGCTTGACAAGATGTTACATGCATATGTTCACTTTTGAGTGTCTGGTTGCATGCTGGAGTAGAAGCGGTAATCAGGGCGTGGGGCTGTCTACTGACGTCATGCAGTCCAATCATACCGTGATGTCCATTGAGGGCTCCTCCTGCCATCGTGTGGACAGTGATCGGTACGTTGTTGTGTGCCTCATGTGGACCACAAGTGTAAGGGGTGAAAAATATTTTACCACCAGGATATAGTCCTTGAACTGAATGGTGTCCAACTGTCTGAGACTGAGTAAAAAGACTTTGGTTCATTTGGTGAATCCTAACATAAAAATAAAATATGTATGTGTTATTAGATTTTGATACCAAATAATAGTTAAATAAAATAAATAAAAATTAGACGATTAAATATTTTTAATTAACTTTATATTTAATTAAAATACAATCTTTTAAAAAAATGTAAAGTATAATTATTTCAGTAAATTAATTTATTGTGGTACAATAAGAGGGCGATTTAATGTAAACTTACGTCTTGTTCTGAAAATACAGGTCTCTATTTCCATAAGGATATTGTTGCCGGTTACTGACATTTACCAACGTGTTACTGCATTGTGGTACATTGTGGTTGCTCGACTGGTAGATTCTGCTGGTGCTGGTCTCGCCATGTGGTACTTGTTTGCTTCCACCAAGACCATGAGTAGGTCCAGTAGAGAGATGTTGTCCTGGACTTAGAGGCATTTTTATGTGTACACTCCTAACGCCATTACAACTACTCTCTGCAGCTTGTTGTTCTGAGACAGACTCACGAGACTGGGAAGGTAACTCAGGTAGGTCAGGGTCAATGCCGTTGTCTTGTAACTTTTTTCTCAGAGCTATAATTAAATCGGTAGCAGTGCTAATGGTGTACATGGTGGAGTCTCTCTTGTGGTTAGGCACGTTGGGATTAAAGGGCAGATTGAGATTTTTGAGTCGTTGAATGGCTTCTGCAATCTGCTTCTGTCTAAGTCTTTCCTGGAATTAAGATGTACATTATATAATAAATTAGATTTATTAACAAACACTGATATTTTAATCAAGAGTATGAAAAATTCAGACTTAGAAAATGATTCTTACAATATGTATAATTTACTTTGTGACATATTTGGTTTTAATTTAAGGAGTAATCAACTAGGAAATCGTTTGAAAAGGGGTTTTAGTTATTTGAGAAAATATCCATCCATCGAGGTGTATTCTTTTTATCCTGTTTCTGCATTTCCTATCCAACTGAACTTCTTACTGTCTATTCTCCCCTTCAAAACCTTTGTTCCTCCGCAGTCATGCGTGTTCTATTTGTTCTGAGAACAGGCAATAAAACTTATGGTGAATAATCGTTCTCTGTGTGCGCCCCCAAACAATGGAATTCTCTCCCACTACACATTCGCAATCTACCGACCATACAGGCCTTTAAAACTGCTCTCAAAACACATATCTTTAAATTATATTATCCCGACTGATTACACCCTATTGCCTCTAAACCATGCTGCTGATTGCTATCCATGGATTGGCATGTAAATGTTCTAGGGTTGGTGGTATAAATATATATTTTTTCTGTTTTATTTTGATAGAGATATTTATAATTAAATAGATGTATGTTATTATATAATGTCACGATTATGTTTGCTAATTTTTATATGTACAGTGCGAGTCCAGTCGTAGGCTGGGTTGCCGCGCTATGTAAGACCACTACTAATAATATTCTTCTCGCAAATGTTTGAAAGAGTGCAAACTGAATGAGTTGCACTGACCAATTAGCTAAATAGAAAAAGTAATATGATCAGCAAAATATCCAAGAAAATGGATAATATCGGAATAAACAAGTATTTCTGGTGCTGGTCTATTGTAATAAGATTCTTCTATGTTTTGAGGCTGTGGGTGTTTTAAAATTTAATTTAGATTGATTTCCTGTGTTCAGGATTTATAATTTCGATATTGAAATATAAAAAAAAGTAATAAATCAACTAATTAATTTAAAAATTAAAATGTTGTTCAGAATAAAATTACATACATCTTTGCAATAAATTAATAAATTAATACATTTGCATGTCATTACTATATTAAATAAATTGAAACTAATTTCTATGTAAAGGAATGGTATTATGCTGATGTTTGAAATATTGAGTTTTCAAATAATGCATTAATTGCTTTCTTTTTTTTTAGTTGCATAATTTATTTCCAAATGTTCGCATTTTGACCAATGAGCCCATGAAATAATGCTACAATTTTTCATTTTAATTAAATCTGAAAGCCAAAGCTACAACAAGAAATAAAACAATAAAATCTACTAAAATACACAAAACAAAAATATTGCATTAAGTTCATTAGATTCTCAAGCAGATACGTGAATTTTGACATGATATTTCTGCCTTGTATGCTCCTTTCTTTCTCGATCTTGACAAGGCGAATTAAATTAGCGATACCACTACAAAGATCACTTTGCGATTTGCAAAGATCATCGATTTTATGGGAGTCACAGGCTTATTTTTAGTCACATGACTGCAGTTTTGAAAGACATGACTTTAGTTTTGAAAGAAATGACTTTTATTCCTTTTAGTAAATTTTTGGATAAGGGTGTTGAAAAAATACCTTATAATTTTATTTTGAACGTTCAATTCTTATATTGTTTTGTAACTTAATTTTTAAAATATTGTTGTATTTTATATTTGTGCTTTTGTAATGCTAGCAACAAGAGTGTTTGCGATACAAAGCGTACTCATTTGACACAAAATGAATTGTTCCTAATGCATTTGCTATGACACTAAAAAAATGCCAGCAAACATTTGCCAGGAATGATTTCAATTAAGCACTGCGGGAAGTCTAAACATTTTCAAATATTTCTTTCTAATTTTACTTTTGAATAAAATAATCATGAGAAATTTAGCACTGATTAGATTTCATACTATAAAAAAATGCTAAATATCAAGATTTTTTTATGTTAAAATTCAAAGAGATATTGGCAGTTATCGGACATTATTTCCCGGTTTTATCAATTTCATAATTGGTATAAAAAAATTATGGAAAAACAAGTTAGTTCATAAAATGTTTAGTGCTTTAGATAGGTGTAAAAAAATTATTGTATCTGATAGTTTCAACAACGAAGCAGTTATTTATAGTAACAAAATCGATTCTATGAGATTTATTAACTTGGTAAAATATCGTCATATTTAATTTAAAATTTAATAAGAGATTTTTAATGACAAGAAATACAAAGACTGGCTCTACACGTCCCAACATACCTGTTGATTGACTAGCCTTCTCTTTTCTTCAGCTGCTTCTGCTGGAAGGTTCTTGTATTTTTTGGACCGACTTTTTCTCACACGTTTTCCTGCTGGTGTCTCTTCAGTGTTCTCAACATTTTCTTTAGATAAAGATCTTTTTCGTTTTCTGTTTGTCAGATCTCCACTTTGTCCATATATCTGTACTGAGACCGAGTCCTTTGGTGAAGTAGATAATAGAATATATGAAGTTGATGACACATCCATTTATCACAACGTTGTTGAATAATTATAACTTTTAGAAGTTTACAGTAAATTACACAATGTTAACAAAAATGATCCACAAAATTGATATCCAAGTGTTAAAAACACAGACGACACTGTCGGGAGAAGTGAATCACAACACAGCCTAACTCGCAACGAGTGTCAAGTTAAATGTGAAATTTTAAATGAGAAACTTTCCATTTTAAGTATGCGACAAGTCATTCACCAGTGAAGCTCCGCCCACAAATCGCTTGACCGAGACGGCAGTACATCGGATAATATTTAAATCGCCAATGACAAGTCGCAGGCTATCATCATAAACATAGTCCTCATTTCGTTCTGCTCCACCGAGCAGGATGAGAGGCATGTTGAATGGTCTCCTGATTAGAAGGTTTGTTTACACAGTGCTGTGATGTGACACCTATGATCTTCTACCCCATAGTCCATAGTAAAACAAACTCTTTAAAGAGCCTTCATCTTCGGCTAAAATCATTTAGTCTGTTTGTTAGCTTTGAGTTTGACCATATTTTTTATTTCAAAACAGAGTCTGTTGACATTTGAATTTAAATGCGTTTAATGAGCTAAATCAAATTAAAGAACTTCGTTAAGAGTAATATCAGAGTAGGTAAATTGATCTATGTATTAAACATACGACAATCTCAATGTGTTGAAAGGGCGATTAAATGTATATGATTTATTGATAAGGGCATACGTTTTTGTTTGTATTTAAGTTGGGGAAAAATCAATTTTTTATAAATTATTTTGTATAATATTAAAAAAGAGCAGAAACGATCTTTGAAATGAATATAATAATTTGTTTGTGATGTAATAAAATATTAAAAGTATACATTAATACTTTAACCCTTTTTTAAAATTGGAAAGTGATTGATCGAATACTGGTTCAATCATTGTGGCATGTATTATTTGATTTAATTGCGAATCGGTTTGATTAGGATAACCGATATTTGCAGACAATCGGACTAACACGTAGAAGTTAAAGACATGAGGGCAAATGATACAACACACAAAAGTCTGATTGCCGTACAAACACACAACTAACAAAAGTATGGTTGCCGTACAAACACACAACAAACAAAAGTCTGATTGCCGTACAAACACACAACAAACAAAAGTCTGATTGCTGTACAAACACATATTAAAAAAAGTCTGATTACCGTACGAACACACAACAAACAAACGTCTGATTGCCTTGCAAACACACAACAAACAAAAGTCTGATTGCTGTACAAACACACATTAAAAAAAGTCTGATTACCGTACAAACACACAACAAACAAAAGTCTGATTGCCTTGCAAACACACATTAAAACAAGTCTGATTACCGTACAAACACACAACAAACAAAAAGTCTGATTGCGTACAAACACACAACAAACAAAAGTTTGATTGCCACACACAACAAAGAAAAGTCTGATTGCCGTACAAACACACAACAAACAATAGTCTGATTACCTGACACAGACAACAAAAACAAGTCTGATTACCGTACAAACACACAACAAACAAAAAGTCTGATTGAGTACAAACACACAACAAACAAAAGTTTGATTGCCACACACAACAAAGAAAAGTCTGATTGCCGTACAAACACACAACAAACAATAGTCTGATTACCTGACACACACAACAAAAAAAAGTCTGATTGCCGTACAAACACACAACAAACAAATGTCTGATTGCCGTACACGCACACAACTGACACAACAAACAAAAGTCTGATTGCTGTACGTTCTATACATTTATATCATACATTGACTCAAATCGACATACATTCTAAACATTGCCTATGTCTTCACTTAAATCTTTGACTCTTAAATATGTGAGGTGATTTGTGTAAAAAAAATATTTTTAAAAAAATCGACCAGGACTGGAATTTATTTTAGCGGAAAAGCCCAATTCAATTGTTTACTGTTGAATGAGAAAGTTGAATTAGACGATTTATTTATGAAATGAAAAAGAAAGATTTAGAATTTAGATTTTTTTTTTTTCTAATCCTGTAAGCTCCAAGCAACCTTTCGTTAAAATCTAATACAACTGATAATCATCGTTGATGTTGTGTGCTGTTTGTCCAAATAAGGTTTCTACTAAAATGATTATTCCTTTTTAGACGGATATGCAACTTAATTTTTTTTTACTTATACATAAATTGTATGTTTAAATTAAGTTTTAAAAAAAAAAAAACATCCTTTAAATTCTCATCAGACGGCACTAGCTTCAACTTCTATCATCTAAGGGTAAACGGATGAATGGGTCAAAAACGACTGGCCGCGTGTTTTCACAGTGACGGCGCACACCTGTGTGACACTTGTGATGTCGCACCGCTCATCTCGGACGTCTACCAATGTGGTGCGCTTGTGAATAAAACTAGTGGACTATGCATTGCTGACTGGTCGCGCTTCTTAATAATCTTCATTTCAACGTCAGTTTTTAAATCAATGAGTTTGAGAATATTTGCAATGTTAATGAAAAACGTTATTATTACTAAAGAATGCTTAAACACGCCTATAATTTTAGATTAAGACTAGTGGAAAAAATCCAATACCAATTAAACATTCAGATTATATCTTGTTTTTACTTGTACTGATTTTTACTTTTGTACAAAGCCACATCACTACAAAAATTGAAATTTTGTGTTTAAACTCATGTTCTATTGTCAATAAAATCGTGGTATATTGTGAAAAAACTCATGTTATATTGTGAATAAACTCATGTTATATTGTCAATAAGCTCGTGGTATATTAAGAATAAACTCATGTTATATTTTCACTAAACTCGTGGTATATTGTGAATAAACTCATGTTATATTGGCAATAAACTCGTGGTATATTGTTAATAAACTCATGTTATATTGTCAAAAAACTCATATTATGTTGTCAATAAACTCATGTTATATTGTGAATAAACTCATGTTATATTGTGAATAAACTCATGTTATATTTTGAATAAACTCATGTTATATTGTGAATAAACTCATGTTATATTTTGAATAAACTCATGTTATATTGTGAATAAACTGCAAATGTTTAGGAGTATATTTATAAGCCGTCTGCCATTCTGCCATATTTCCTAGATTTGACCTGACTCGTCCAGAAAAGGCAACATTGAATTTTGTGCCCTCCATTATTTGACTCATCCCAAGTCGTCAGACTAGTGTGCAGTTTCTGATCTCCTATCGTGCGCTTCCACAGGTGGCGGATAGGGGAATGCCCACCAGATATGGAGAAATCAAATTCACAGGGTGGACTTAAATCAGAGCCTGCTGCGTTGCAGGAAATGTGCGAAACCACAAAGGCTGGGTAAACTTCCAAAAATTAAGGGCAGCTCTCCGGCACCCCCTCTCCCCCCCCACACCACCCCATACGTTTGAGCGCAAGGCTAAGAACTCCGCCACGTTAAAACCCTTTGCTACAAAAAACGCAGACAAGAGCAACAAAAGACATTCCGGTCATGGGAGAAGATAGATTCCCAGCTGAGGAGTGCATGACGCCAAGTAGTGAAAGCAAGAATCTAGAAATTATTAAGCTGATGACCATCATCTTCACCAGGAATACCACTGCCATTGGAACATGGAATGTACACACCATTGCTAAGACGGGAAAGACCGCACAAGTAGCCACTGAGATGAGGAACTATAGACTCGCCATAATAGGAATCAGCGAGGCAAGATGGATCAGTTAAGGAAAGAAGAGACTAACCTCAGGAGAGATGCTGTTAATCTCAAGTCATGAGGGTGATAATGCATCACACACTCTAGGTCTGGCCCTGATGTTATCTAGGACAGTTCAAGGAGCACTCTTTGGATGGGAGGCGCATGTACCTACGAAGAAGCCATGGCGCGACAAGGGATAGGAGAGATGAATGACAACTTTCTGTCACATGTCATTTGCTGCCCTATTTGATACAACGTCTCAGCTTATAACTATGTTTTAATATTTTTAAGAATTCTATTCGTTTTTTTTTCTGTTTGTTCACTTCCTGCCGACACGTTCGTTGTTTTGTTGCGTTCCTTTTTTCAGGTTTAACCTTACTTTGTTTTACTAATTTCCTATTGTGCTAAACTGATTGCAGTCTCTTCCTTTACTATGCTTTTTTAAGCAACCTCCAACCCCTCTTTGCTAATAATAACATATGTCGCATCAACATTACAAATACTTTCTAACTCATTGATTGAAAAACTGACGTTGAAATAATGACGTCATCATCTCCAGCGGGCGAGCGTTATCGATCAGCACTGTATAGTCCACTGTTTTTGATGACAAGCGCACCACATTGGTAGACGTCCGAGATGAGCGGCGCGACATCACAGGTGTCACACAGTCGTGTGTGGTCACTGTGACAACACGCGGCCAGTCATTATTGACCTTTTAATCCGTTTACTTGTGTATGACAGAAGTTGAAGAACGTGCCGTCTGATGAAATTTTAGATGTCTTTTTACAAGCAACCGGTTTAAAATGTGTTTGGTTATTTATTTTTTTAAACTTAAAATTAAAAAATATATATATAATATATATATATACACAATTTTAAAAAGTTTAAAAAAATTAAAGTTAAATTTTTGTCCAAAGATGAAAATCATTTTAGTAGAAACGTTATTTAAAACAAAGGCAAAACACCATCACCGTTAATTATCTGTCATATAAGATTTGACTTAAGATTGCTTAGAGCAATGGTTCTCAACTTTCCTTATGGTCGCGACCATTTTTATACAGTTCCTCTTGCTGTGGCGACCCCCGCCACAAAATTATTTTCGTTGCTACTTCATAACTGTAGAGTAAATGTGTTTTCCGATGGCCTTAGGTGACCCCTGGACAAGGGTAATTCGACCCCCAAAGGAATCGTGACCCACAGGTTGAGAACCGCTGGCTTAGAGTATAAACAATAAAATCCATTAAAAAATGCTTTCTTTTTCCTGGTATAAATAGCTCAAGTATACAACAGATTTCTATTTATTTAAATGAACATTTCCGCCAAATTAAATTCATTTCAGTTACATCCGTTTATGTAAAAAAAAAATTTTACACAAAAAAACTGACATATTTAACAGACAACTTGTTATATTCAGACAATATTCTATTGAATATCTAGGCAATGTTTAGAATGTCTGTCGATTTACGTCAATGTATGAAAGAAATGTATAGAACTCTTATGGTCTTCAGATAAAGTTTTAAATAGATTAAACATCTATACACCTTGATAAAATAAGAATGATTGCACGTATTTATCAAAGTATTTAACCGAAATTAAAAGAGATGAGAATTTTGATTTTAAAACATTTGAAACCGTTAATAGAATGATTTGAAATACAAAACTGCAATAAGAAATTTGTTTGTTGTGTGTTTGTACTCTTGTCTTTAACTTTTGTCCGGTTGTCCGCAAGAAATCGGTCATCCAATTGAAACCCATGAGCTAGTAGTTCTTATAATAGAATCCTTGATGCAGTTTCTCATACTCTCCGAATCAGTATTGGATCAATCACCTTCCAAGGAAAGAGGTTTATAGTATTATAATTTGCATTAGTAATGTTTCTTTATATCAATATAATTGATGAAATTCAATTCAAAATTAGTTATTCATTTAAAAAAAAAAAAATATTATAAACTAAAATTTATAAAAAATGGAATTTTCTCAAACATAAATATAAATAAATACATATGCCATAATCAAGAGAGTATAAATATTTATCGACCTTTGAACACATTGGGTTTATCGTATGTTTAATACAAAGATAAACTTAACGACTCTGAAATTACTCTCAGCGAAGTTCTTTAATTTTTTTAAAGTTTAACTTATAAAGCATTAAACGTACTTAACTTCAACAGATTCTGTTTTCAAATCAAAATAGAGTAAAACTCAAAGTTAACAAACAGACTAAATTACCGTAGCCGAACATGGAGGCTCTATGAAGTGTCTGTTTTTTATGCGGCAGTAGATCATAGGTGTCACATCACCGCACTGTGTAAACAAACCTACTAATCAGGAGTCCATTCAAGCTGCCGCTCACCTTGCTCGGTGGAGCAGAACGAAGTGAGCAAATTGGTCTATGACGTCAGCCCCCCCATTTGTCATTGGCCCTATCAATATTACCCGATGTACTGCCGTCGCGGTCAAGCGATTTGTGGGTGGAGCTTCACTGGTGAATGACTTGTCCCATACTTAAAAAAGAAAGTTTGTGATTTAAAATTTCATATTTAACTTGACACTCGTTGCGAGTTAGGCTGTATTGGGATTCACTTCTCCTGACAGTGTAGTCCGTGTTTTTTACACTTGGATATCAATTTTGTGGATAATTTGTGTTAACATTGTGTAATTTACTGTTGAATTCAAAAACGTATAATTATTCAACAACGTTGTGATAAATGGATGTGCCATCAACTTCAAATATTGTATTATCAACTTCACAAAAGGACTCGACCTCAGTACAGATATGTGGACAAAGTGGAGATCTGACAAACAAAAAACGAAAAAGATCTTTATCTAAGGAAAATGTTGAGAACACTGAAGAGACACCAGCAGGAAAACGTGTGAGAAAAAGTCGGTCCAAAAAATACAAGAACCTGCCAGCAGAAGCAGCTGAAGAAAAAAGACGGCGAGTCAATCAACAGGTATGTTGAAATGTTTAGTCATTTTCATATTTTTTGTCATAAATATCTCGTTTACTTTTAAATAAAATGGGGGATATTTTACAATGTTAAAAGATCTCCCAGAATATCTTTCTATAAATAACTTGGCTAACCACTTTGTTGCTAAAATAATAAGGTACAAAAATAATTTTTACTAGCACGTCTAAATTTCTACCGAATATCATGTTTTTTTCCTTTGTAAAATTTTTTTTTTTTGTAGCAAATTTTGAAATGATGAAAACGTGAACATCATTTCCGATAAGTGGCAATATCTCTTTAAATTGTAAGCCTAAAAATAAATCGTACTAAATTTCTCATGATTATTTTATTCAAGTGTAAAATAAATAAGAAATATTCGAAAATTTCCCGTATTGCCTTATTTAAATATTTTTTGACAACGCTTTGATGACATTGTTTCAGCATCATTCCAAATTTCTTATGGACTTTTTCATATAATTCATTTTAGATAAAATGTGTACGTTACGTTAACAAACTCTCATGCTGCTGGTTTTACAAAAGCAAAAATTTAAAAAAAAAACAATTAAAAAAGTAATAGAAGAATTGAAAGTTAAAAATAAAACCATACGTATATCTTTCAAATACACTTGAAAAATTTACTAAGTTGTCTAAAATAAATTTCAAACAAAACTATAGTCATGAGACTAAAAAAAAGTTGTGACTCCCATAAAATCAATGTCCTTTGCAAATCGCAAACATATTTATGCAGTGGAATCGCTAATTTAATTCCACTTGTCAAGATCATGAAAAATGAGAGCATATAACAGCAATGCACATTGTATCACTTCTAAATTCTAAACTCTGTTTGAGAATCAAATGAACTTAATTCAACATTTTTGGTTGAGTGATTTAGTAAAAGTTTTTTCTCCTTGTAAATTCTTGCAGTAACTTACTTTTTTTCTTCTACAATGAGTTGCAATGATCGTTGTTTTCTTTGTTGTGTGTACTTTGCAATAGTCTTGAGTGTCATTTAAAATTAAACCATACTAGCTTATTTCATGACCTCATTGTTCAACATGCGACCGGTTGGAAAACTAGTATACAACTAAAATACAGTGATAAAATATTAATGCATTATTTTATAAACAAGTATTTTAAACTCCAGCGTACTATTCTTCCTTTACACAGAAGTTAGTTTAACTTAATTTAGGGTATGTATGAAATACAAATTTAGTAATTTAATGTAAAATGTAGTTAATTTTATTTGTAAATGTATTTCAAGTTGAAAAATAACATTATTTTTCTATTTAAAAAAATATATTATTCAATTTCGAAATATAAATTCAACACGTAAATGCAACATCACCTAAAAGTTGAAAACACCCACTACCATAAAACAGAAGAAGATTACAAGTAGTTGTTCATCGAGATCTTATCCATTTTATTGGATATTTTTCTCATTATATTACTCTGTCGATTTAGATCAATGGTCAGTGCAACTCGTATAGGGTGTACACTTTAGACAGTCGCGATCAGAATACACGTCATTAAATGTATATTTTTCTCTAATGACTAAATCAACTTTTAAACCGACTTCCTGCTTTATTACTACTACAAATTAAAACTACATATGGCATAAATGAAAGTATACATATAGTGATAATTATTTCCTAAGTCTGAATATTGTTAACTCTTGATTAAAATAACAGTGTTTGTTTGTAAATCTAATTCATTATATAATGTACATTTTAATTTCAGGAAAGACTAAGACAGAAGCAGATTGCAGAAGCCATTCAACGACTCAAAAATCTAAATCTGCCTTTTAACCCCAACGTGCCTAACCACAAAAGAGACTCCACCATGTACACCATTAGCACTGCCACTGATTTAATTATAGCTCTAAGAAAAAAGTGTAAAGACAACGGCATTGACCCTGATCTACTTGAGCTACCTTCCCAGTCTCAAGGGTCTGTCTCAGAACAACAAGAGGCAGAGAGTAGTAACAATGACGTTCAAAGTGTAGCCATAAAAACGTCTCAAAGCTCAGCACAAGACCTCGCTACTGGACCTAATCATTTTATTTGTGGAGACATACTAGTTCCACATGACGAGACCAGAACCAGGGGAAACTACCCTTCGAGCAACCACAATGTACCACAGTGCAGTAACAAGTTGGTAGATGTCAGTAACCGGCAACAATATCCTTGTGGAAATGGAATCATGTTTCCCCAGAACAAGTAAGTTTACATTAAAGCTGCCTCTTATTGTACTGCACATTTCTGTTTAAGTAAATGCTTATTTTAAACATAAAGTAAATCTAAAAGTAATTTAATACAATAATGCATACATTTAATTTATACACATTTATTAAATCTTAATTTCGCTAAAACTTGAATTGTTTTTATTACAGGCAAATTACCCAGACGTATGGCTACCAGACAGTTCCAGGAGTCTATCCTGGTGCACATATATTCATGGCCCCTTTCAATTTTGGCCCATACAATAGCGTACCTCTCCAAGTGCATCCAATGACGAGACGAGCACTGAATGGATGTATCGATATGACTGGACACCATGACGTCACCAGCCAGTCCTCCCAATCCCAGGTCAACTCGGTACCTCCAGCATGCACCCCGACACACATGACTAATTATATGCCTTCAACACCGTGTCTCTCTGAAGATACACAAGCAGACGCACTGTTTGGCACGCCATCATTCGTGACAACAACGCCATTACAGCCAGCCACTACAACCATAACATCATCTTCAGACATAAGCCAACATGACATTGGAAATTTTGAAAGGGAATTTAGTCAGTGGTTGTGGCAATGACAGTCATAGTCAGAGGTTGTGGCAATGACAGCCATAGTCATTAGTTGTGGCAAGGGCAGTCATAGTCATTAGTTGTGGCAATGACATCCATAGTCAATGGTAGTGGCCATGATAGCCATAGTCTGTGGTTCTGGAAATGATAGCAATAGTCTGTGGTTCTGGGGATGATTGCCATAGTCTGTGTTTCTGGGGATGATAGCCATAGTCTGTGTTTCTGGGGATGATAGCCATAGTCTGTGTTTCTGGGGATGATAGCCATAGTCTGTGTTTCTGGGGATTATAGCCATAGTAGGCTTTGACCAACTTCTCATCGACAGCTGAAATGGTTGACATGGCCATTAGCAGTAGACTGATCATCGATTACTTCCTAAATTAAAGACCTATGCATTATACAGCTACACTTAATTTCGAAACAATTTCTTATCAATGTGACATTACCATTTTCCATACAATTTAAATAGAGACCATAGATCTTCATAATATTATTTACATTTAGGCTTACTATTAAAAAAACATAATTTTTACTCTTGCAGCATATTGTAATTGTATTTTACGTCAGTGTGTTTTCAATGTTTTCATTTCCCTCAATGTACTAACCCACCTAGAGAATATACAATCTTTTAATATCCCATTGTGATGCCCAGTCCTATGTTTTTATATGTATAGTTTTCTGTTGTTTTTTTAAATGTTTTTTTTTTACAGATTTTAACTTTAAAAGTTTGTAATTTTTTAAAATGTGAAACGCAGACTGAATGTAATAATGCATTTAATGTGTTAGAATACAATATTTATCTTTGATAAAAGCACATTATTTAAACAACAACCATGATCAACATGTAATTATTCATCTTAATTAATGCCTTATGTTTTTATATTATCTACAAAAGAGCAAGCCATTTTTTTTAAGTTGTTACATGCCGAGACAACGTTTGAACTAGCTCCTCAATATCGTTTCCTTTTTGTTATTTCATGTGATTTTTAAATGTGTATATTCTATAATTTCATTGCATTGATAAGTCAATTATTATTATTTTTTTTTTTTTTAAATTTGATAATCAACTAAA
Source organism: Omphiscola glabra (assembly GCA_964017045.1). Classification (NCBI taxonomy): domain Eukaryota; kingdom Metazoa; phylum Mollusca; class Gastropoda; family Lymnaeidae; genus Omphiscola; species Omphiscola glabra. The sequence goes on from OZ024806.1 coordinate 26,834,166, forward strand.
GGTGTGTTTAAAAATTTAAAGAGTTGTGATTGAAATTGCTTGTAAAAAAGATGTATGTAAATAAAACATTACATTACTTTGAACTATACATGTGAATACTTTTTTTTTTTTTTTTTAATTGTCAATCATCATTGAATAGTTGATCATTTGATTCGTCAGTGTTACACTTTTGTGAAATTTTGTTTTAAAAAAGTGCATTTTATACAAGAAGTACAATAGTTAAAATTAAACAACTATTTAAATGGATGAGAATCAGGATTTGCATACAGCTTCACACTTATTATGAATTAAGTTTTTCAAAAAAAAAAGTAGCTCAATTACATTACTCTATGCGTCTAACGGATGTTGACATTCCATAAATGGATAAGCTGAAAGCGTCATTCTTCTATCTACCAGTGTGGTCAGGGGATTTCCTTCTATCTACCAGTGTGGTCAGGGGATTTCCTTCTATCTACCAGTGTGGTCAGGGGATTTCCTTCTATCTACCAGTGTGGTCAGGGGATTTCCTTCTATCTACCAGTGTGGTCAGGGGATTTCCTTCTATTTTTAATAAATTTAAGTACATAACTTCTTGTCAATGATCAGAATAGCATAAAGTTTACAACAATATTTTTTTTTCATTATCTTCCATACGTGAAACATTACAGTATTATGCAACCAATCATCTTGGTTAATAGTGATACCTTTCATAAAGTTTCAAATAAAAAAAATAATTGTCAGAACGTACTTCCAGTATTTTAGTCTTTTGAATAAAAATGTTTCAGTCTAATTACTGACCATAGATCAGTGTAATCTTAAACAAAATTCTGTTTATAAAATAAAATAAATTAAATTTAGTTTGTCTATAAAATCGTGTCTTTATAAATCTGGTGCATTGGAAATTAAACCTATGACAGCGGTTCTCAACCTGTGGGTCTCGACCCCTTTGGGGGTTGAAAGACCCTTTCCCAGGGGTTCCAAAGACCACAGGGAAACACATATACTCTACAATTATGAAGTAGCAACGAAAATAATTTTGTGGTTAGGGGGGGGGGTCGCCACAACATGAGGAACTGTATTAAAGGGTCACAGCTTTAGGAAGGTTGAGAACCACTGATCTATGACATCATAAATTCAAGTTCAAGATAATTCATAAAAATTTAAATTTTTGGACCATTTATTTGACACTTAAAATTACCACCACCGAAACTGGTCGAGATAATAAACGCATTTTAACAAACCAGTCCTAGCGTGCTATTACTATTTATTATAGTTATAGCAACGCTAAGACAGTTAATATATTTATATAATTTTCAAAAAAAAAGGTTTATTTCTATTGTAAAAGAAAATACTAAAATAAGTCACTTTTCATTTTGTGGAAATTTCTGTTTGTTTGTATTTTCATATAATTTAATATTAATTACTATATTATAGCAGTGTTTCAAACTTGAACAATTATACTGTTGTTGGAAACATTTGAATTACTTCTAATTTATTGTTAGATAACGTACCTGGACGCAATTAAACATCTGTCCTATTAATTAATTTTTTTCGACGGTATTCCATTTTAAATATTGAAATGGAAACAAATAATATATTTTTACTCTTTCCAATTTCACTTTCTTCTTTTTTTTTGTTTGGCTTAATTTTCGTTATCCTGTTATATTTGTTTATTTCCTGTCTAAAAAAACGACCAAAAACAATGTGAATAGAAATGTACCTTTTTAAACAAAAGTCCAATCCTTAAAACGAAATAACGGTAAATGTTGAGAAGCCTATCCGCGTCTTTTACCATGGCCGCCATCTTGGTTGCCCCGACCCGCGAACTTTTACGTGTTCACGGGTCGGGACAACCAAGATGGCGGCCATGGAAAAATAAAATAACTCATGTTTTTGCTAAAATTACGAATAAAAAGTTTTTAAAAATGAAAAAATGATCTTAATCTATCCCTCACCCTAACCTGAACCCTAAATTCCTCCCTAACAGGGTTTTGACCCTCTCCCTAACAGGGTTTTGACACTCTCCCTAACAGGGTTTTGACCCTATCGGAACCAGCGTTTTGACACTCTCCTTAGCCTAACGTGGCGCTGGGTTTTGACCCTGAAAAGTAGGAAAATTAAAAAAAAAAAAAAAGAAAAGTGGCCAAAATTAATTATAAAATAAAGAAGTAATGAAAACCCAACTTACATTTTCATGGAATACACTTTTACACACTTTATTTCAGGTTCCAACGAAAAGAATATCCAAAAATTCATGAAACACAGCGTGCTCACCCTCTAAGATTATCTTAAAAAATGACATATTTAATAGGCCAACCAATGAAATTTTAAAAATTATAATTAATCAACCAATAAAAATTTACCAAAAATTTGCCACCGTCATATTAATGAAAATGTAACTCTATTTAAAAAAAATATTAAAAAAATAAGGGGAGTGAATCCACGCAAATGACGTCACGGATAAACAACTTAACATCAGCCGAAATAACTTAACATCCACTCTGACACCTTTGGCTTAAGAGGTTAAATATTATGTAACTGATTAGTTGGTCGAACTACTTATATCTGACTACTCGGAACCTTGTGAATCCGGCATATCTCAAACTTATATGAGTTACGACAATGAAAAAAATATATTTTCGGAGAGAAAAGAGCATAATAGGTTGGTGCACATTATGGCAAATTGTCGTCTAGTGGTAGGTCCCCTCCAAATGGCCACAATAAACAATATCAGAGTCTAAAACTCAGTTTTCATTCTCGCTTCAAATAACTCCACGAGATGGTTTTGATCAAACAAATATTTTTTAAATTTTTTTACAGAATCAACACCAACCAACATTTATTATGTTCACACCATATGAATGAAAAACTTTTGTCCACCTTCCCAAATGTTACCGGCTCAATAAAATTCACCCACCTACTCCCCAAAGAATCCTTCTTGTCGTTCATAACACAATATATCGCACCACACAGGAAATGCGTTATACCGCAGTCATGACGCAGTAAACGTTGTGCGATATATGGGAAATTTCCAAACGAAAAACACTATTGCTCACTGTTAAAACTATTAACAAAGACACAACATAATCAGGCGATCTTACCGTGACACATATCATTTCAGCTTTCATGTCATTTTTAGTTGTCATTGTTTTGATAAGTAAACATTGATCGCATGACGTTAATTGAATTGCATGGTCATTTACTTGAGTCAGTTTCCTCCGTAAGGTACCTGGGTGTTACCATTCAGAGAGAGGTCCGATGGGACGAGCATATTCACAATGTGTGCAACCAGGCAAACAAGACCTGGGGTTCTTAAGGCGTAATCTAAAGATCAGCAACTCCGGTGTGAAAGAAAGAGCCTATAAAGCCTTTTCCCGGCCGCTTTTAGATTATGCATCTTCGGTCTGGGACCCATTCACTCAGAAATGCATCGACAAGTTGGAGACAGTACAGCGACGGGCAGCACGCTTTGTCCTGAACCGCTACAGGAATACCTCTAGTGTTGGCAGCATGCTGGAAACACTGGGCTGGTCACTATTGGAGGAACGACGACGACTATCCAGGCTCTCCATGATTTACAAGATAAATAATGGGCTGGTCCAGTGCTCCAGCCTTAAACAGAAACTCGTCCCTCTCCCCCATAGACAGCGACGAGGCCATGACAGGCAGTTGCGGCTCATACCAGCGAGAAGCCAGTATAGGAACTGCTCATTCCTACCAAAGACAATCAGGGACTGGAAGAAGCTTCCAAAAGGAACAGTTGAGGTGACAACACTTGACACATTTGCGTCTATTGCCTCAGGCATTTCAACCCCAGATTCATGATACCCTCGCTGAGTGGCTCTTGTAACCAGGGAAATATCCTCATCAACAGCAGACAAAGAAACATTGCAAATCCCATCTACATACATATGAGCCATAATGATCAACAAGTTGATCATGGGCCCTTAATATATAGAAGAAGAAGAAGAAAGTATTCAGAGTAAAAATATATATTTTATTTTAAAAACTATATAACTGGATATATTAAATTAACACTAATTAACTTACTGGAATCGAGTTTTGGAACCAACCCAAATTGGTAAACGTAGGCAGCAAACACGAGCAAGATACTCTGTTTTCCGAAAATTTGTGTTATAGGAGAGGCATTCCGCCCCGGGAGGATCGTGTGTAGGAGAGGCAGTCCTCTCCGGGAGGATCGTGTGTATTAGAGGCAGTCCTCTCCGGGAGAATCGTGTGTAAGAGTGGCAGCTCTCTCTAAGAGTACATTTTTTTGTTCCGTTGCACAACGTACTTGTCTCATTGTCGAGACGAATTTTTTTTTCGGGAGGCAGAGAGAAAAGCTATTTTGTTCCCCCACAAAAAATCAGTATTTGACCACAAAAATAATTATTTTACTACACAAAATTAATATTTGATCACAAAAAATTAGTATTTGACCACAAAAAAATTAGTATTTGACAACAGTTAGTATTTGGCATAACAAATTAGTATTTTGACCACAAAAGATTAGTATTTGACCACAAAATTAGTATTTGACCACAAAAAATTAGTATTTGACCACAAAATATTAGTATTTGACCACAAGATATTAGTATTTGACCACACAAAATAAGTATTTGATCACATAAAATTAGAATTGGCCTACAAAAATTAGTATTTGACCATAAAAATGATTATTTGACCACAAAAAATTAGTATTTGACCACACAAAATTAGTATTTGACCACAAAATATTAGTATTTGACCACACAAAATAAGTATTTGATCACAAAAAATTAGTATTGGCCTACAAAAATTAGTATTTGACCATAAAAATGATTATTTGACCACAAAAAATAAGTATTTGACCACAAAATATTAGTATTTGACCACAAAAAAATTAGTATTTGACCACACAAAATTAGTATTTGATCACAAAAAATTAGTATTTGCCTACAAAAATTAGTATTTGACCATAAAAATGATTATTTGACCACAAAAAATAAGTAGTTAACCACAAAAAATTAGTATTTGATCATAAAATATAGTATTTGATCACGAGCCTTGGCTCGATGGTCTGCTGATTTTCTTAAGTAAGTTAGTTAGTATTTGATCACAAAAACAGCCCAAAGAACAACAAAAAATAAACCATTATGTAATAATAATTGTATTTCTTAAAATACAGCAAAGGACGATTTCCCATTTTGGTCCTTGAATGTACAGAAACAATTTAACATTGATAGAGCAAAAGGGATTGAAACTTTGTTCTTACACAATTGCATCATGCCAAGCACATCGACACGATAATAACATTAAAAATATATACAGGTGCACATCGGACAACCACCAATTAGCTTTGATTAGTTTTCTAAAAATAGACAGTCTAGTGGATTTATCAATTACATTCTATTCCACAGAGATAAGCACAATTGAAAAGTTGTCTTATTTGTAATATTTGCATAAGCGAGACGAAATAACATAAATAGTAAATAATTCCAAATTATTGTTTACCTCTATAACGAACTTTCAATAAAGTTTTTATAATTGATAATTTTCGAAAATGATGTTCAGTTATGATTTGTTCCAATACAAAAAAATCGAACAAAATTTATTTTTTAAATCTGACCAACCAGGACATTTTTAAAATACATTTACTAGTTTTTCCTAGTTATTAGATTTTTTAATTTTAAAATAAAGTTGAATTTTTAAAATAAAAAGATATTGTAATTTTACTGGGACATTGAAAATGGGGGCGCTATAAAAGAAATCTTGTCCCCGGGCGCGAATCTTATCCCTCGGCGCCAAACACTCTAGCTACGCCTCTGGGAGAGACCATAGTTGAGCATTCAGTGCCCCTCAAGAATATTTTTCATTAGTCCACAGTATACACAGTCACCTTCTTCAGTTTGGGGTCGGATGGGTTCGGGGATCTTATCCCATGTGGACTTTTCTTTTTTGTAAAATGTAACACGGCTTTATGAATGCATTTGCGTGTCTAGAAGGCACCCTTATTTGTATATTAAGATTTGAGTCCAAATGAGAGAAGAGCAAATATATACACTATGCATTGAACATAAAAAAAGAAGATATGATTAATTATGAAAAGTAAAATAATATTTTTTTAACATTCTTTAGATTTAATGAAATTAACTTACTGCAAGAAAAAGCATCACGCAAATGGTTATTTAGTATGTCAATTCATGTTAAATTCTTGTGAATATAATGAAAAGTAAAGGAGTAACTGCGATCATTGGATACGTCAAGGTTTGACCGTAAAACAAACATTTTTTCAACCTTAATCCGGTTTATTTTGTGACGCACTGGAAGTCAAAGTTTCTGTTCGCATATGTAAAACTTTTATCATCATATGACGTAAAATGTCTGAGCTTTCTTATACATATAAAAATATATATATAACAAGTAATGATGATGTCACAATTAAATAAACATAATTCAAATCTCCTATTTAAATATATTATTTAAAATAATTTAATAATTTAATTAATATATATTTTTATATTTCTTTGTCTAATTTAGAATATTTACATTTTAAAGATAACATATTTTTTTTCCTTGCTTTGTATTATCTGCCAAGGATATTTCAATTATTCTGTCTGAACATATTTTGTATTTACTCCAAAAGGCTTAAACGCAGCCTCCCAAATATTATCACGTGTAACGGGTTGTCCATGTAAATCGCACTCCGCCTAAATGTGTGTTTTTCATATAAACATAACAGCTAACCTGAGAAATGTTCTTTAACGTTTTGGATTGCCCAAAATTATTTCATTATGAACACCACGTTCACAAAAAGATTGATCAACTTTCGCTACATGATTGCTCGAAGCGCTTAAAGATGTTACGCCAGAACCAGAGGTTGCAATTCTCATATGAATACCGAACCAGAGCTGCTTCTAAAATATGGTTGCGGCAAGCCAGGCAGAGAAGATACTTTTAGAATTATTGTTCTAAAGTATGCTCGCTTCAAAAAAAAAAGTCCTACATTACTTGACATAATTACCAAAGCACATTTCCTTCACTTTATCTTTGATTTCCCAGTTGCCAATAAATATGAACCAGCAGATGCCTGGGACTCTCCAGTACTGGATTGAAGCTTGGCTACATCAAGAAGCTGATTAATTTCATATCTAAAAACTGTACTTTATCAACACTTTTATACACAGTTCAAGATTAATCTTTGCACCCCAAAGCAAAAACATTAGTTATGAGGATGAATGAATTCTTTCTTAATATGTTGGGCGCATCAAATGCACCATTTTTTTTATTAATGACTATTTTATCTCGTATTTTAAACATGATAATGAACACACAGTAACTCATTAACTTACCTGAGTGAACACTAAGAAGAATATGATTTAATTTGAATGCACATTTGCAGGAAGTATTTTCTCGTGTAGTTGAACAAACTAAGAGGGTTAGACCAAATTATTTTCTTGTGTAGTGGAATAAACTAAGAGGGTTAGACCATAATTACCTTCTCATGTAGTTGAACAAACTAAGAATTTTAGACCATATTATTTTCTTGTGTAGTGGAATAAACTAAGAAGGTTAGACCATATTATTTTCTTGTGTAGTGGAATAAACTAAAAAGGTTAGACCATATTATTTTCTTGTGTAGTGGAATAAACTAAGAAGGTTAGACCATATTATTTTCTTGTGTAGTGGAATAAACTAAGAAGGTTAGACCATATTATTTTCTTGTGTAGTGGAATAAACTAAGAAGGTTAGACCATATTATTTTCTTGTGTAGTGGAATAAACTAAGAAGGTTAGACCATATTATTTCGAAACGTCCGACATTTGGATCACCCAAATAGATATAAGATAAATAATCTCTTTACCAGCATTAAAAAGAGACTATTTAACAATGAAAATAAACGTTATGTTATCACGGTAATAGTGGTATTCTTCTTTTTAAAAGCTATAAATGTTACGACGTAGATCAGTGGTTCTCAACCTGTGATAATTTTGAAGAGGAAAATAAAAAATGCTCAACGGTCAGTGCTCACTAAATTTTATGTCTAAACACATTTAAAGAAAAAAAAAATCACTCTAATTCAACAGAAGGTACGCTACATGTACTCATGTTTGTTTTACATGTACTCATGCTTGTTTTACATGTACTCATGTTTGTTTTACATGTACTCATGTTTGTGTTACATGTACTCTTGTTTGTGTTACATGTAATCATGTTTGTGTTACATGTACACATGTTTGTTTTAAATGTACTCATGTTTGTTTTACATGTACTGATGTTTGTTTTACATGTACTCATGTTTGTGTTACATGTACTCATGTTTGTGTTACATGTACTCATGTTTGTGTTACATGTACTCATGTTTGTGTTACATGTACTCTTGTTTGTGTTACATGTACTCATGTTTGTGTTACATGTACACATGTTTGTTTTACATGTACTCATGTTTGTGTTACATGTACTCATGTTTGTGTTACATGTACTCATGTTTGTGTTACATGTACTCATGTTTGTGTTACATGTACTCATGTGTGTGTTGCATGTACTCATGTTTGTGTTACATGTACTCATGTGTGTGTTACATGTACTCATGTTTGTGTTACATGTACTCATGTTTGTGTTACATGTACTCATGTTTGTGTTACATGTACTCATGTTTGTGGTAAATGTACTCATGCTTGTGTTACATGTACTCATGTTTGTGTTAAATGTGCTCATGTGTGTGGTGCATGTACTCATGTTTGTGTTACATGTACTCATGTTTGTGTTACATGTACTCATGTTTGTGTTACATGTACTCATGTTTGTTTTACATGTACTAATGTTTGTGGTGCATGTACTCATGTTTGTGTTACATGTACTCATGTTTGTTTTACATGTACTCATGTGTGTGTTACATGTACTCATGTTTGTTTTACATGTATTCATGTTTGTGGTGCATGTACTCATGTGTGTGTTACATGCACTCATGTTTGTGTTACATGTACTCATGTTTGTGTTACATGTACTCATGTTTGTGTTACATGTAATCATGCTTGTGTTACATGTACTCATGCTTGTGTTACATGTAGTCATGTTTGTGTTACACGTACTCATGTTTGTGTTACATATACTCATTTTTGTGTTACATGTACTCATGTGTGTGTTACATATACTCATGTTTGTGTTACATGTACTCATGTTTGTGTTAAATGTACTCATGTTTGTGTTAAATGTACTCATGTTTGTGTTACATGTACCCATGTTTGTGTTACACGTACTCATGTTTGTTTTACATGTATTCATGTTTGTGTTATGTGTACTCATGTTTGTGTTACATATACTCATGTTTGTGTTACATGTACTCATGTTTGTGTTACATGTAATCATGTTTGTGTTACATGTACTCATGTTTGTTTTACATGTATGCATGTTTGTGTTACATTTACTCATGTTTGTGGTGCATGTACTCATGTTTGTGTTACATGTACTCATGTTTATGTTACATGTACTCATGTTTATGTTACATGTACTCATGTTTATGTTACATGTACTCATGTTTATGTTACATGTACTCATGTTTATGTTACATGTACTCATGTTTATGTTAAATGTACTCATGTTTGTGGTAAATGTACTCATGTTTGTGTTACATGTACTCATGTTTGTGTTAAATGTGCTCATGTGTGTGGTGCATGTACTCATGTTTGTGTTACATGTACTCATGTTTGTGTTACATGTACTCATGTTTGTGTTACATGTACTCATGTTTGTTTTACATGTACTAATGTTTGTGGTGCATGTACTCATGTTTGTGTTACATGTACTCATGTTTGTTTTACATGTACTCATGTGTGTGTTACATGTACTCATGTTTGTTTTACATGTATTCATGTTTGTGGTGCATGTACTCATGTGTGTGTTACATGCACTCATGTTTGTGTTACATGTACTCATGTTTGTGTTACATGTACTCATGTTTGTGTTACATGTAATCATGCTTGTGTTACATGTACTCATGCTTGTGTTACATGTAGTCATGTTTGTGTTACACGTACTCATGTTTGTGTTACATATACTCATTTTTGTGTTACATGTACTCATGTGTGTGTTACATATACTCATGTTTGTGTTACATGTACTCATGTTTGTGTTAAATGTACTCATGTTTGTGTTAAATGTACTCATGTTTGTGTTACATGTACCCATGTTTGTGTTACACGTACTCATGTTTGTTTTACATGTATTCATGTTTGTGTTATGTGTACTCATGTTTGTGTTACATATACTCATGTTTGTGTTACATGTACTCATGTTTGTGTTACATGTACCCATGTTTGTGTTACATGTAATCATGTTTGTGTTACATGTACTCATGTTTGTTTTACATGTACTCATGTTTGTGTTACATTTACTCATGTTTGGGGTGCATGTACTCATGTTTGTGTTACATGTACTCATGTTTATGTTACATGTACTCATGTTTATGTTACATGTACTCATGTTTATGTTACATGTACTCATGTTTATGTTACATGTACTCATGTTTATGTTACATGTACTCATGTTTATGTTACATGTACTCATGTTTGTGGTGCATGTACTCATGTTTATGTTACATGTACTCGTTTTTATGTTACATGTATTCATGTTTGTGGTGCATGTACTCATGTTTGTGTTACATGTACTCATGGTTGTGTTACATGTACTCTTGTTTGTGTTACATACACTCATGTTTGTTTTACATGTACTCATGTTTGTGTTACATGTACCAATGTTTGTGTTACATGTACTCATGTTTGTGTTACATGTACTCATGGTTGTGTTACATGTACTCATGTTTGTGTTACATGTACTCATGTTTGTGTTACATGTATTCATGTTTGTGGTGCATGTACTCATGTTTGTGGTACATGTACTCATGTTTATGTTACATGTACTCATGTTTATGTTACATGTACTCATGTTTATGTTACATGTACTCATGTTTATGTTACATGCACTCATGTTTATGTTACATGTACTCATGTTTATGTTGCATGTACTCATGTTTGTGGTGCATGTACTCATGTTTGTGGTGCTTGTACTCATGTTTATATTACATGTACTCAGGTTTGTGGTGCATGTACTCATGTTTGTGGTGCATGTACTCATGTTTATGTTACATGTACTCATATTTGTGTTACATGTACTCATGTTTGTGTTACATGTACTCATGTTTGTTTATACAAAAGCAAGCAAAATAGAAAACAAAAGAAAGAACTTGGACGTTTTAATTTTTAATCGTGTTTTCTTCTAAGTTTAATATGCTCTAGAAGTCAGGACTTGTTGAAAGTTTGTCTGTGGAATATGAAAATAGAGACAAAATAATATAGTATCCTAAGGCGGGGAGAAGCAGTGTGCTTGTTCTTTTGTCTATATAGTTTTTTCAAAGTAAAATATATATATATACATACATATATATATATATGTATATCTTGAAAAAGTACAATTCTCTTAAACAAAGCATGTTCGATACTATCGCCGGCAGGGAGTGCGGCTTTTAGTTATTTAAGGAAATCTGTCCACTGATTTGGGAATTAACAAGTTAAAAAAACAAAAAACAATACAACAAAAGTTTGTCAGCTAAAACATTTTATCAATATAATAGAAGTCCTTCTTCTAGCACATAATTAAAACCATTTCGGCAGCACGTATATGCATAACAGAAGGTATTTAATTTTAAACGAAAATTTTTTTTTTTTTTTAAATAACAAGAGAATATAAAACAAAATATTATATAATGAAGAAAAGTTGAATATGGCTGGAGATGTAAAAAAAAATAATTAAAAATGAAACGATTGTTTGACTTTTCGACTTTACGCTTAACTAAAACCCACCCACTATGACGATTTGACATTAGAAGTGCACATTATGCGATTCGTTGTACTAGATAGACATTTTCTTAGTTTGATATCACCCAAGACGTAGGGCTTATGTGTTCCATGTACTCAATTTACTAAGATTATTTTTTAAAATACCAGTTCTTTTTTATTCCAATTATTCTGTCCACAAAAAAGTATTTTTTTGCAAATAAGTCTGTTGTCTTGATTGCTTTAAATTTTATTTTTTTTCCCACTTACAATTTGTGTGTATTTCCGTCGATTAGTTTATCGACTATATTGCCTTATCCACTTCTACAGCACTTTAATTTTTAAACTAGATATAGCCAGCCAAACGTTGGCGGCAGCAATGCTTGAACTTGGCAGCAATACGTGAACTTCTCATTTACTTGTTTTGCTTAAGTTACTTGACAAACCATGAACTAATGTGATGAATAATTTAAGAATCCCAATTTTTTGCTACACCCCAACCCCCCATGATACATCACTGCTCACTTTCTTTTTCTTTCACGCCCATGAACTGTATGTATTAAATATTCTGATGTCCCAACTACTTTTAAACCGAATATTTTCAACACCATAATTAAATTGAGACGATTTTATTTGAGAAAAGAAAATATTAAGCGCAAAACTCAGTTACGGGAATTATATTTTGCGCGCTATTGAACTCAATATTGAACGATATATTCGTTAAAATCTTTTAGAATTATTTGTAATATACTCTCAATACCAGATTCGCTGATTATAACGCATTAGGAAGCAAACCATTAGGAAGCAGTATACGAGTCATACAAGAAGCGTAATATATTATAAGAGATACAGACTAATAAATCATGATGTGTTGAAATTCTATGCTCAAAACTCTCACTGTCCAGTTTGACCAATTCACTTAACGATCGTCTCCTAAGAAAAGTCTGGAATGCCTCACCTATAATCCTAATGGCATCGGATTGTTCTGAAAGGTAATGGCAAATAGTAATAAAAAATGGTCATGCTGGAGGCCCTCAACTTTATTTATATATGAGAAGATATGACAAAAAATTATAAAACAAAATTACTGGTTGGTAGGAACTAAAAATAAATTTGTATTAACACAACCACGTCGTGTGAACCCGCGTTTTCATCTGCATTTGAAATAGAAGAATAAGCTGATATGCAATAAAACACAACATTTATTTGATGACCTTATTAAATTTGTATGAGGACCTTCAAAGAAAATACTGTTCGCTCCTTCAAGCGTCTAGAAATAACTATAAAAAATAGCTCCAATGAATATCATTAGTTTAATTGAATTTTTTGACTCTAACGTTATATTGGTATAGTCTGACCGGGTCGGCTATAGTCTAAACTGGTGGTCTATAGTCTTCCTTGGTGGGGTATAGTCTGATCTGGTGGGCTATATTCTGACCTGGTGGGGGTATCGTCTGACCTGGTAGGCTATAGTCTGACGTGGTGGACTTTGGTCTGACCTGGTGGGCTATAGTCTTACCTGGTGGGGTATAGTCTGATCTTTTGGGCTATAGTCTGACCTAGTGGAGTATAGTCTGACATGGTGGGCTATAGTCTGACCTCTTTGGCTAAAGTCTGACCTGGTGGGGTATCGTTTAACCTGGTGGGATAAGGTCTGACCTGGTGGGGTATTGTCTGACCTAGTGGGCTAAAATCTGACCTGATGGGTTATAGTCTGACCTGGAGTGCTTTAGTCTGACCTGGTGGGCTATAGTCGGACCTGGTGGGCTATAGTCTGACCTGGTGGGCTATAGTCTGACCTGGTGGGCTATAAGACCTGGTGGGCTATAGTCTGACCTGGCGGGCTATAGTCTGACCTGATGGGCTATAGTCTGACCTGGTGGGCTATAGTCTGACCTGGTGGGCTATAGTCTGACCTGCTGGGCTATAGTCAGACCTGGTTGGCTATAGTCAGACCTGGTGGGCTATAGTCTGACCTGGTGGGCTATAGTCTGACCTGGTGGGCTATAGTCTGACCTGGTGGGTTATAGTCTGTCATGTGGGCTATAGTCTGACCTGGTGGGCTATAGTCTGACCTGGTGGGCTATAGTCAGACCTAGTGGGCTATAGTCTGACCTGGTGGGCTATATTCTGACCTGGTTGGCTATAGTCTGACCTGGTGGGCTATAGTCAGACCTGGTGGGCTATAGTCAGACCTGGTGGGCTATAGTCTGACCTTGTGGGCTATAGTCAGACCTGGTGGGCTATAGTCTGACCTGGTGGGCTATATTCTGACCTGGTGGGCTATAGTCTGACCTGGTGGGCTATAGTGTGACCTGGTGGGCTATAGTCTGACCTGGTGGGCTATAGTCAGACCTGGTGGGCTATAGTCAGACCTGGTGGGCTATAGTCTGACCTGGTGGGCTATAGTCTGACCTGGTGGGCTATAATCTGACCTGGAGGGGTTTATTCTGACCTATTGGGCTATAGTCTGACCTGGTGGGCTATAGTCTGACCTGGTGGGCTATAGTCAGACCTGGTGGGCTATAGTCTGACCTGGTGGGCTATAGTCTGACCTGGTGGGCTATAGTCAGACCTGGTGGGCTATAGTCTGACATGGTGGGCTTTAGTCTGACCTGGAGGGGTGTAGTCTGACCTGGTGGGCTATAGTCTGATCTGGTGTGCTATAGTCTGACCTGGTGTGGTATAGTCTGATCTGGTGGGCTATTGTCTGACCTAGTGGGCTGTAGTCTGACCTGGAGGGCTATTGTCTGACCTGGTGGGCTGTATTCTGTACTGGAGGGCTATAGTCTGACCTGGTGGGCTATTGTCTGACCTGGTGGTATATTGTCTGACCTGGTGGGCTAAAGTCTGACCTGGAGGTCTGTAGTCTGACCTGAGGTGTATAGTCTGATCTTTTGGTCTATAGTCTGACTTGCTGGTCTATAGTCTTATCTGTCGGGGTATTGTCTGACCTAGTTGGGTAAAGATGACCTATACGTGTGTATTCTGACCTGGAGGGGTATAGTCGGACCTAAAGTGGCATACTATGTTCTTATGGGGTATAGACTGTCCTGGAATGCTAAAGTATTACCTGATGGTGTATAGTCAGACAGCAGAGCTCCACAAAACAATTTAAACTATTAAGTAATTCATATGATTATCACTTTACACTACGGTTTACTGGGGCTGGGGAGAACATTCTGACACGGGGGTGTATGTTCTGCCTTAAGCTATTTAACCCTAGGCCTATGCAACACCCGGCTTAATCTAAACAGGGTTATACGTTTGGCTTTGTTTTTTAAGTGAAAAATATAAACATATATATATATATGTATATCTTAAAAATTAACAATTCACTTACTAACAGCAATTTTAATATCTTCAGATCTTCATTGGTGATGACGGCTTCTATTTCTGTAATGAAATCATCCAACTGATTTGGGAACTAACAAGTTAAAAAAATACAAAACAATACATAAAATGTTTGTTAGTTAATTTTTTTTGTATCAATATAATAGAAGCCCTTCTGCTAGAACACTATTAAAACAATTCCGGCAGCACGTATATGCTAAACAAAAGGTATTTAATTCAAACGAACGAATACAAAATAATAAGAGAAAAAAAAATAAAAAATATAATATAAAAAAACTGAAGCAAAATTGAACATGGCTGTAGATGTTAAAAAATTTAATTAATCCATTGTTTCCCCTTTCGACTTTACGGTTAACTAAAACCTACCCATTAAGACGATTTGACATTAGAAGAGCACGTTATGCGATTTGTTGTGCTAGATATACATTATCTATGTTTGAAATCACTCATGCAGTTGGGATTACGGTTACATGTACTACATTGACTAAGATTCTTTTTTACAATATAAAATCTTTTTTATTCCAATTATTCTGTCCATAAAAAAAAAAGTATTTTTTGCAAATACGTCTGTTGTCTTGATTGCTTTCAAAAAAAAATGTGTTTGTGTTTCCGTCGATTAGTTTATCGACTATATTGGCTTATCCAGTCTTACAACGCTTTAATTATAATACTAGATACAGCCCGCCAAACGTTGTTGGCAGCAATGCCTGAATTTCCCATCTACTTAAGTTACTTAATAAAAAATGAACGCACATTTAATCATCCCAATTTTTGCTACGCCCATTCCCCCATGATACTTTGATACATCACTGCTAACTTTCTTTTTCTTTCACGCCCATGAACTGTATTAAATATTCTGTTGTCCCAACCACTTTTAAACCGAATATTTTAACACCGTAATTAAATTGAGACGATTTCATTTCAGAAAAGAAAGCAATGCGCGCAAAAGGCAGTTGCGTTATATAAAAAAAAAAGAAAATTAGCGTAGTTATCAAGAATTATATTTTGCGCGCCATTGAACTCATTATTAGAGACGGTTGGCAGCTTCAAGGACCTCGGAGCAATAGTTTCGGAATAAGGCTCCAAGCCCGAATTGATGGCCAGGATTGCGCAGACAACGACAGCACTAAAGAGGCTCAAGAAAATATGGAACGACAAAAATATAGACCCCAGCACCAAAATCAGGCTGATGCGCTCATTAATCCTCTCCATTTTCTTATACGCCTTGGAGTCATGGACGGTAACAGCAGAACTTGAAAGGAAAATAAAGGTGATGGAGATGAGATGTTACAGAGGCATTCTTGGCATCTGCTATAGAGACCACATCACAAATGAGCAAATAAAAGAAAAAATTCGTCAAGCAATTGGGCAATATGATGACCTTCTGACGTCTGTTAAAAAGCGCAAACTTGAGTGGTATGGCCACGTGACCAGAAAACAAGGGCTCGCCAAAGAGATCTTGCAGGGCACTACTAGAGGAAGAAGAAGAGGAAGACAAAGAAAAAGATGGGAAGATAATATCAAAGAATGGACGGGCTTAAAACAAGGCGATGCTATGCATAGGGCAGAAGACCGAGAAGAATGGAGAAGAATAGTGTACATGTCATCTGTGGCGCCCCAACGGTCGAATGATTACGGGACCTGATGATGATGGTGATGATGATGAACTCATTATTGAACCACTAGCGAGCACCCGGCATGCGTTGCAATGCCACTCAATTAAAAAAGTGTGTGTGTTTTAATTAAGTTTTCAAGTAATTTTTAAATAGAAAATATTTATTGTTTTTTCCGTCTGCTGTGTACACAAATAAATTCTACGTTTTTTCGACGCGTGAGCAGGCAACATACAGGTGTCCACATGAGAAGCATGGATTTTTAGAATTTAGTCTACATACTTGTAGCGATTGATCCATCGATGCAGTAGCCCTGTTTTAAATTATATTTAGATAGCCCAAATATTTATTATTTTTAAAATAAGGCCTCCTGCCCCAAATGCAAAATTTTAAAATGGTTGTCACAAACAAATTTAAATGTCGTTTGTATTTGATTGATTTCTAGCCACCCATGCAATAGCACTGATTGAAATTATATTTTTATAGCTCATATAAGAAAAAATAACTTGGGGCTCCGGCCCCAAATGGAATATTCAAAATGGATAAGCCAATTCAGAAACCTTTGGTGCGCACAACAACTTACCAAAGTTTTATCGCAATCGGATGAATGGTATATGAACGTATATGGAAATTATATTTAGCTCATAAAAGGTGGGAAAAAAGAATTTTAGTCTCCGGTGCCAAAACGGAATATTGTAAAATGTGTGTAATAATTCAGAAACATTTGCATTTTTTTACAATTCATAATTTTTTATCACTTTTGGATTAATGGAATAGAAGCACATATGGGATATACTTATATATATTAATTTTTAAATATGTATAGATATAGTTTATCGAATTAAGATAACTTTTTTGCAATTATTCAAGGATGATCTGTCTGACTGTCTGTTTTCTTTCTGTCTGTCTGTCTCTCCTTCTGTCTGTATGTATCTCTGTCTGTCTCTATCTACCTATCTACCATCTACATGACTGCCTGCATACCTACCAACCTACCTACCTAACTACCTACCTATCTACCCATCTACATATCCAGCTACTATCTACAGACCTGTTTACCCTCAAAATGTTAAAATCGTACAATATCATCACAAAATCGTTTAATACATTATCTTAATAGTAAAAAAACACACTGTATATATAATGTATACACCTCAAAATCGTACATTGTACGCCAAAATCGTAAGAGTAAACAGGTATGTACCTATCTACCCATCTATCTATCTACCTATCTCCCTAATTCCCTACCTACCTTTCTTTCTACCGATCTATCTATCCATCCAAACATCCGTCTATCTATTTTTTATCTACATCTCTATCTATTTATCATCTATCTGTGTATTTGTCTGTCTGTCTTTCTGTCTATCTCTCTATCTATTAAAATCTCTATTTTTAAAATTAAATTTTCACGTGTGTAAAGTGATTGAGTTTTGATATCAATGAGTATAATTATGTAAATGTATATACATTTTGTTAACGTCATTGATTTTCTTAATAGGTTAACATATGTTCATATGTAAATTGAGAATATAGCTTCTTTTTTTTACAACTGTAATGTCATTGGATTGAAAAGTATTGTCATCCCAGTAAAAATGTATTAACTTAACTTCCTACCCTCGATATAAATGTATCAAAGAAGGTTAATTATTGATCAAATTTATTCCGAGGCTTATCTTGTGCTGCACTGGGCAAAATGAATGTATAGTGTATAGTGGGCTACACAGATTTTTAAAAACAATAAATAAATCATCCACTGGATTGTAGCCCCCTTACTTACGCAGAAGATTTTTTTTTGCATTTAATATGCTTATTTCTTATCTAGATCAGTGATAAGTGCATTAAAAATGATATTTGGCTATATAGTTTTACTACACCAATTTAATTAAACGGCATATTCTTATTAAAATTATTTTTAAATGTAGAGCTTTTACTACTTTATAAATTTCATCAAAGTTTATTTTTCGAATGAATAAAAAGTACAAAATTATTAAATGTTAAAAATACAAAGCTAAATTAGTATTTAAGTTTAGCAAATTAAAAAGAAAACAATGCTGTTTATTAATTTTACTTTAAGAAGGGGAATGTACATCATCCGTTTTGTCATGCTATTTTATTAAATCAGAGAACTTTTAGCTTTGGCTAAATAGGCTATTCGCACTATGACGTCATTTGCTTCATTATTTATAACTAATTAATTTTAATTTTATTTCGCATTATTGACAACGCACTAAAGAACGCATTAACAACAACTGATGTTTAGGTTTTCCGATAAATGTGATTACAGTGTATTTCTTTGATCATATTTTTTCTATTTAATTTTTTTTTTCATAACTTTCAAATGAAAATAAAATGCTTAAGATAGTTCCTTAGTTGTTTCTTTATATGTATTTATAATTTATAATAATAATGCTTAATCTTTTGCTAAAATAAAAGCGGAAATAAATATTTTTTTTTAGCGCATGTAAATCTATTCGATCTCCGTAAAATAATAGAAAATAACTATGATTGTTTTTAAGAGTCCGAACGTATCAAAATATTTTCGGGTTTTAAGCGTTATTTCAGCATAGCTCATTCTTATATATATACTTTATTTCAAACTTTTATAATTATTTGTAATATACTCTCAATACCAAACTCGCTGATTATGAAGCAAACCATGGGGAAGCAGTCCACGAGATGGGCAAGAAACGTATCATATTATACGTGATACAGACTAATAAATCATTATATGTTGAAATTCTCTGCTCAAAACTCTCACTGTCAAGCTTGACAAATTCACTTACCAATCGAATCGTAAGAAAAGTCTGGAATGCCTCTCCTTCAATCCTATTGATATCGGGTTGCTCTGAAAGGTAACGGCAAACGTTAATCGAAAAAAAGGTCATGCTAGAGGCCCTCAGCTAAATTTATATATGAGAAGATATGACAAAAAATTATAAAACAAATTTACTGGCTGGTAGGAACTAAAAAAAAATTTGTATAAAAACAACCAAGACCTGCGTTTCCAGATGCATTTGAAATAGAAGAATAAATTCATATGTAATCAAAGTCAACAGTATTTAATGACTATCACGTTATATTGGTATAGTCTGACCATGTGGGCTATAGTCTGACCTGCTTGTCTATAGTCCGATCTGGTGGCGTAAAGTCTGACCTAGCGGGGTATAGTTTAGCCTGGAAGGGTGTAGTCTGACCTGAAGGGGTATAGTCTGACCTAGAAAGATATAGTATGACCTTTTTGGGTATAGACTGGCCTGGAATGCTAAAGTATAAACTGATGGTAAATGGACTGGTCTGGAATGCTAAAGTATGACCTGATGGTGTATAGTCAGACAGCAGAACTCCCCAAAACATTTCAAACTATTACGTAATTCATATGATTGTCATTTTACACTACTGTTAACAAGGTCGGGGGAGAACATTCTGACATGGGGGTGTATGTTCTGCCTTAAGCTATTTAACCCAAGGCCTATGCAACGCGGGGCTTAATCTAAACAGGGTTATACGTTTGGTTTTGTTTTGGCCGTTACAGCTCGTATGTTATTTTACTCGTCCTAGATATCAAATAGTTTGGGAAAAAGCCGTCTCGCACTCATAAGCTGTTGCAAAGGATATCAGCCATCTTAGAGATTGCTTTGCAAAATCGGGATGTGAATGTGCCATTCGGAGAACACGTTTCGCACATCCCTCACTTATTGTGTTGGTTTGAGGCGGGAAATTGTAAAATTTTTCCAACTTAAACTTGCTCTTGTAAAAGAATCCCCCCCACCCCTTTTTTTTTACCCCAATTTTTTCTATTGCAGTATGATAACCCCGAGTAATCTCCCTTGTTATTTCTGGATTCCAACGTGCGGCAGCTCAAACAAAATCTTGGTTTTGCATTCACCACCCTCTACCCAATAAACTTTCTGTTTGGATGGTCGGATCCGTACTTTTTGACTGATTTCATTTGATGGGTAAACAAACAACTTTTAAACCGCCCAATTAAAATATTTCCTCAACTTTACTCAATAGAAGGACATATTAGAATCTGTCTTTTTATTATCCTGTCACTTGCTTGTGAACGCTGTAGCATACTATACTTCGGACTTCATCAGCGTGATCATTAGCTGCAACCTAGAATACTACATGGTTGTATTCTTACTGAACCAAGCTGGAACTTGTGGATCGTTTTTCACGTTTCACACCAAACTACCTACGGCTACGATGTGGATCTCAAGATTCAGGGACTCTTACCACACCAAACTACCTACGGCTACGATAAGGGCCTCGAGATTCAGGGACTCTTACCACCCACGATTTATCGCTGGAGAGTCTACCCCCCCCCCCACCGCAGAGATTACACAGAACCACTTGGAACAAGAAGTTGCCGCCTTCTACGACCGGGACAGCTTACTTCGCTTCGCCTTGAATAGCTTCGAAGCCATGCAGGAATGGAGGACACCCTTCTGCAAAGGAAGAAACTCCAACACTTATTGATTAACTGTAAACTTATATAAGGCTAATTCCAATTTGATTGAACATATGATCTTGAGCAAATATAGCATTTATAATGATGATACTAAAAGTATTTTAGGGACACTTCTAGTCAAATAACATTACATATCAGAGTTTGCTGAATTCCATGGTGTATAAATATAAATATTCTCTAACAAATTATTTAATTACGAAGTTAATGTAAATGCCATCGTGAATATATACTTGCAGTTATTCGCTCCTTTGACAAAGCCTTCATTTTAGTCTATATGTATATAGATAGGTTACTATGTTTATGTGGTATTTTGGCTTAATTAACTTAAATCCCTAGACAGAGTGCTAAGAGGATATCTCATACGAGGGATACCTTTTAAAGGCACAACATAAGTCAGATCACCACACTATTCACGTCGAAAATAGTAATTTACAAAAATCGCCCCAGAAGGCAGATCACTACTGGATAGTACAAACAGGTTGTTGTTGAATCAACTATGTGTTTCAAATTCTTAGACACCATGAAGATAATGAGAAATTTCTTCTCTAAGAGTTCCTACATGTTTTTTTATCAATTACATTTTCAACGACGTAAACCTCATTTTCATCAACATATATGTTTAACTGAGGAAAAGGAGCGAACATCTTATTTTCGAACTTTGCTTGTCACAGTTCGAACTTCATTTTGAAAGCTATCAATATTTCATGGCAGCGTAGCACTGAGATCTCTCGTCCTTGCAGCTCCATGTTTACGGAACTCAAGTTTTGAAATATGTCACAGTACATATATTTATATTCTTTCAATTTCTGTAATCTTACTTCGGACAAAAACAGAAGGTATCTCTAAAGTTTTTTTTTATATATAATGTGTTCTGTTTCTTGTTGTATTTTCAATTGACCAAAGAAACTTTTTAAAAAAAATCCACCCTTATGACTACTGAAACCTAAACCAAGATTGAGAATTACGGTTACCGGAAATTTGATCGAAATAAATTTCGTCGACGGAAAATTGATCGAATCTTTTTCTTAGTTCACACGTTAAATTTTTCGTCAAATTTCTTCTTGAACGCACTATACTGTATACTATATTGTAAAACAAAATAATGCTTTCAAAATACTTTGGTATCGTCCTTTATTATGGATTGTTTTGAAACGAGCCAATGGACTTAACTAAGAGATACAATTCTCCCTTAATAGCAGTCCGTAATAGGAACTATCATAGTTAAAATCATGTTAACTATGAATATGATGTTAACTGTGACTATGATAAACATGACATCAGTTCAAAGTCGCTCAACACTGACGGGATTATTCTTGTTTGTTCACAGGAATTAGTATGTTGACGTTTTGTTTTTTTCGTTCAATTTCGCATTTTTTAAAGATTTTTCAATGTCAATTCTGTAAAGATTCAAATTTTGGTGACAATATATCGACTTAAATGCTAAATTGGATGTTCAATTAATTTTTGTTGATAGAGGCAGTAAAAAATGTACCTCTAACTTTAAATGTTTAAATAGAGGTATCATCACTCTATAATGTATTGCCATGCAAATTCAATAGTATTGACTTGAATTTTAAAAGATGATATGGTTTATAATTGAGACATTTCATGATTTTTCCCATTAGTATCAATATGTTTTTAACGTTCTAACTCGAGTGTCAAATTGACCATAACATACACATGACATGACCGTTGTTGTTTTATTTTTTAAACTCGCAACATTAGGTTTCACCTAACGTCACTCGTGAGGGAGAACGTGTCACGGTCATATCGCATGTTGATGTTATGTGTCTATGTCTATAATTTTAACAGTCAGAAATGATGTTTTTCCTTTGAGAATTCCCTATATATCGCACCAAGTTTAATAAGTCATGAATGGGCTATGACGAAATTCCGGTGGTGTGATATATGGTGGCAGAATTGTTGTTACGGACGTCAGGCTGAAATTGTTCTTTTTATAAGGAAAGAGTGGGTGATTTGTTGCTTTGGGCTGTTTCAACAGTGAACAGTATTGTTGCTGGTTAGTTTGTTTTACGTTGTGTCTTGGCACATCACATTAAAGTACATTTATTTCAAACCATATCTTAAAGTTATTTAGTGTCAGTAATATCAGAGAGAACGAAGACGGAGTTTAGGCTCTGATTTGATAGTTTGTGTTTCTGTGGCCATTGGAAGAGGTATCTATACCTAGACGACCTTCAGCCAGAGGCGGGTTGTAGTGTGATGGCTTATATTTGATGTGATTGACATATTCTAAATCTTGGATTACGTGTCACTAGTCATTATTTTTGATAAATGTAGCGAGATAGTACCTCTTATTTTACTATGGCCACCATCTTGAAAAGGCGAACTTTTACGTGTTCAGAAGTCGAGACAACCAAGATGGTGGCCGTGGAAAAAAAACAACTTATGTTTTTGCTAAAAATTACGAATAAAAAGTTTTAAAAATGAAAAAATGACCTAAATCAATCCAACACCCTAACCTAAACCCTAAATTTATCCATAAACCTAACTTGAGCCCTAAATCTACCCCTCACACTAACCTTAACCCTAAATCTATCCCTCACCCTAAACGGAACCCAAAATCTATCCCTAAACCTAACCTGAACCCTATATATATCCCTCACATTAACTTAAATCCTAAATCTATCCCTCACCCTAACCTGAACCCTAAATATATCCCTCACCCTAACCTGAACCCTAATTATATCCCTAACCCTAAACTGAAACCTAAATCTATCCCTCACCCTAACCTGAACCATAAATCTATTCCTCACCTTAACCTGAACCCTTAATCTATCCCTCAACCTAACCTGAACCCAAAATCTATCCATCACACTAACCTGAAACCTAAATCTATCCCTCACCCTAACCTGAACCCTAAATCTATCCCTAACTTGAACTCTAAATTGTCCCTGAACCTAAATTGAACCTTAATACTATCTATAAACTTAACCCGAATCCTAAATATATCCCAAAACCTAACCTGAACCCCAAATCTATCCCTAAATTAACCTGAACCCTAAATCTATCGCTCACCCTAAACTAAACCATAAATCTATCATTAAAACAAACCTGAACACTAAATCTATCACTCAACCTAACCTGAACCCTAAATCTATCCCTCACCTTAACCTGAACCATAAATATTACTCTCACACTAACATGAACCCTAAATCTATCCCTCACCCTAACCAAATCCTAAATCTATCACTCAACCTAACCTAAACCCTAAATCTACCCCTCAACCTAACCTGAACCATAAATCTATTCCTTATCTTAACCTGAACCCTTAATCTATCCCTCAACATAACCTGAACCCTAAATCTATCCCTCACACTAACCTGAAACCTAAATCTATCCCTCACACTAACCTGAAACCTAAATCTATCCCTCACCCTAACTTGAAATCTAAATTGTCCCTGAACCTAAATTGAACCTTAATACTATCTATAAACTTAACCCGAACACTAAATCTATCCCAAAACCTAACCTGAACCCTAAATATTTCCCTAAATTAACCTGAACCCTAAATCTATCGCTCACACTAAACTAAACCATAAATCTATCCCTAAAACTAAACTGAACACAAAAGCTATCCCTCACCCTAACCTGAACCCTAAATCTATCCCTCACCTTAACCTGAACCCTAAATCTATACTTCACCCTAACCTAAGCCCTAAATCTATCTCTCAACCTAACCTGAAACCTAAATATATCTCTCACCCTAACCTGAAAAATAAATGTATCCATTACCCCAACATTGAACTTAAATATATCCCCAAACCTAACCTAAAACCTAAATCTATCCCTCACCCTAACTAAAACCCTAAATCTATCCATCACACTAACCTAAACCCTAAATCTATCTCTCACCTTAACATTGACCCTAAATAAATCCATCAACCTAACCTGACACCTAAATCTATCCCTCACCCCAACATTGACCCTAAATATATCCCTCAACCTAAATATATCCCTAAATTAACCTGAACCCTAAATATATCCATCACCCTAACATGAACCCTAAATTTTTCTTTCACCCCAACCGGAACCCTAAATCTATTCCTCACACTATCCTGACACCTAAATCTATCCCTAAACTTAACTTGAGCCCTAAATCTATCCTTCACATAACCTTAACCCTAAATATATTCCTCACCCTAACCGGACCACTAAATCTATCCCTAAACCTAACCTGAGCCCTAAATCTATCCCTCACCCTAACTTAGATACTAAATCTATCTCTCACACTAACCTGAACCCTAAATCTATCCCCCACCCTAACCTGAACCCTAATTATATCCCACACACTAAACTGAACCCTAAATCTATCCCTCACCCTAACCTGAACCCTAAATATATCCCTCAACCTAACCTGAACCATAAATCTATCCCTCACCCTAACCTGAACCCTTAATCTATCCCTCACCCTAATGTGAACCCTAAATCTATCCATCACACTAACCTGAAACCAAAATCTATCCCTCACCCTAACCTGAAAACAAAATCTATCCCTCACCCTAACCTGAAACCTAAATCTATCCACTACCCTAACCTGAACCATAAATCTATCCCTAAACCTAAATATATCCCTAAATTAGCCTGAACCCTAAATATATCCATCACCCTAACATGAACCCTAAATTTTTCCCTCACCCCAACCTGAACACTAAATCTATTCATCACACTATCCTGACACCTAAATCTATCCCTAAACCTAACTTGAGCCCTTAATCTCTTCTTCACACTAACCTTAACCCTAAATCTATCCCTCACCCTAACCGGAACACTAAATCTAACCCTAAACCTAACCTGAACCCTAAATCTATCCCTCACCCTAACTTAGATCCTAAATCTATCCCTCACACTAACCTGAACCCTAAATCTATCCCTCACCATAACCTGAACCCTAATTATATCCCTCACACTAATCTGAACACTAAATCTATCCCTCACCCTAACCTGAACCCTTAATCTATCCCTCACCCTAACGTGAACCCTAAATCTATCCATCACACTAACCTGAAAACAAAATCTTTCCCTCACCCTAACCTGAACCCTAAATCTATCCACTACCCTACCTGAACCCTAAATCTATCCCTCAGCCTAACTTGAACTCTAAATAATCCTTGAACCTAAATTGAACCTTAATACTATCTATAAACTTAACAAGAACACTAAATATATTCCAAAACCTAAACTGAACCCAAAATCTATCCCTAAATTAACCTGAACCCTAAATCTATCGTTCACCCTAACCTTATCCACAAATCTATCCCTAAAACTGACCTGAACCCTAAATTTATCCCTCACCCTAACCTGAACCCTAAATTTATCCCTCACCTTAACCTGAACCCTAAATCTATCCGTCACCCTTATATAAACCCTAAATCAATCCTTCACTCTAACCTGAACCCTAAATCTATCTCTCACCCTAACCTGAACCATAAATGTATCCCTCATCCTAACATGAACCCTAAATCAATCCCTCACCCTAACCAGAACCCTAAATCTATCCCTCAACCTAACCTGAACCCTAAATCTATCCATCACCTTAACATTGACCCTAAATCTATCACTCACCCTAACCTGAAACCTAAATCTATCCCTCACCCTAACCTGAACCCTAAATCTATCCCTCACGCTAACCTGAACACTAAATATATCCCTCACCCTAACATTGACCCTAAATCTATCCCTCATCCTAAATATATCCCTAAATTAAACTGAACCATAAATATAACTGTTACGACCTGGATCGTTAATTAATTCTGGTCTGGCGGATGGAGACTGTGAGATGTTGTGTTAGGGCAAGATTGTGGGGTCAGAGGTGAAATTGGTTCGTGTTGAGCAATTAGTGTAGCTGGGTGGGGGGTGAACATACGGAGGGGATAAGAGCTGTGAGCTGGGTAGTGGGGTTAGTTAACAAGAGGTAGACCCAGGAGGTAGTTGACAAGAGTAGAGAGCCAGTAGTAGAGCCAGGAGTAGTAGAGCCAGAGTAGATCGTTAGAGTTAGTCTAGTCGAGAGTAGTTAGAGAGAATAGAGTTATTATTATCTACATTGATAAATTGACATTGGCTGCGATTAAATCATATAATAAAAGTACTATCATTTTATCTTCATTGGATGCTGTTGTATTGTTCTTTATTGTGAACCTTTGAGTATATTCGTTAACCCTAGACAGCAACGGATTAAACAGTAACAGTAACAGATATGAAGTTGTAACAATAACCCTCACCCTAACATGAACCTAAATCTATCCCTCACCCTAACCTGAACCCTAAATCTATCCCTAAACCTAACCTGAACCCTAAAACTATCCCTCACCCTAACCTTAACCCTTAATCTATCGCTCACCTTAACCTGATCCCTAAATATATCCCTCACCCTAACCTGAACCCTAAATCTATCTCTCACCCTAACCTGAACCATAAATCTATCCCTAAACCTAACCTGAACCCTAAATCTATCCCTCACACTAACCTGAACCATAAATCTATCCCTCACCCTAACCGGAACCCTAAATCTATCCCTAAACCTAACCTGAAACCTAAATCTATTCCTCACCCTAACGTGAATCCTAAATCTATCCCTCACCCTAACCTGAACCCTACTTCTATTCCGCCACCCTAACCTGAGCCCTAAATCTATCCCTCACCCTAACCTGAATCCTAAATCTATCCTCACCCTAACCTGAACCTTAAATCTATCCCTCACCCTAACCTGAACCCTTAATCTATCTCTCACCCTAGCCTGAACCTTAAATCCATATCTCACACTAACCTGAACCCAAAATCTATCCCTCACCCTAACCTGAACCCTAAATCTAACCCTTACCCTTACCCGAACCCTAAATATATACCTCACTCTAACCTGAACTCTAAATCTATCCCTTAACCGAAACTGAACCCTAAATCTATCCATAAATTAACCTGAACCCTAAATATATCCCTCACACTAACTTGAACACTAAATCTATCCCTAAAACTAACCTGAACCATAAATCTATCCCTCACCCTAACCTGAACCCTAAATGCATCCCTCACCCTAACCTGAACCCTAAATCTATCCGTCACCCTAACCTAAACCCTAAATCTATCCCTCACCCTAACCTGAACACTAAATCTTTTAAAAATTATAATTAAGCAACCAAAAAAATTAGCCACCTTCATGTTAATGAAAATGTAACTCTATTAAAAAAAAAAAATAAAGGTAAGTGACTCCAAATAAACACGCAAATGACATGAGATACGATCTATTTGAATTTGCCCAATACTGTCTACCGTTTAAACAGCCCAGAGCAACAAATTACCAACTCTTTCACTATAAAAAAAACATTCTTAGCCTGACGTCCATAACAACAATTCTGCACCTTTATATCGCACCACCGGAATTTCGTCATAGCACGTTTATGACTTATTAAATTTGGTGCGATATATTGGGAATTCCCAAAGGAAAAACATCATTTCTGACTGTGAAAATTATAGACATAGATATATAACATCAGCACGCGATATGTCCGTGACACCGCCTTTATGACTAGCTACCCCTAACAGAAGATTGTGAACTAATCAATAAACTTAAATAAAATTATATAAAAAGACAAGTATTTCCAAAGACAAAAACACATCACATTATGACTAGTGACCCATACACAAAGAGCAGCACTCAATAAACTTAAATTAAATTATCCCACACAAAGAGCATATTAGATATAATTTTAAAAAAGAAAATAACCCCCCCTTATGACAAGTTACACGTAATGCAAATTTGAGAACACATCGATACATTTAATTAAACCATGCTGCAACAGGACCATTCATTCCCCTTATGACTGGTGACACGTAACCCAAATTTGAGAACCAATCCATACATTTAATTAAACCATCCTGCAACAGGACCATTCACTTCCCTTATGACTAGAGACACGTAACCCAAATTTGAGAACCAATCGATACATTTAATTAAAACATTCTACAACAGGACCATTCAATATAAAACACGTATTAAAACATCACCCCTTAAAAGAATTATTAAAAGGAAAAAAAAAAACACCTGTCCTTATGACTAGTGACAGCGAAATCAGGTTGAAAAGCACTAAAAAAAAATTAAATTATCATTGTACAAGAATATTAATTTTAAAAAAACTCCCGCCCTTTTGACTAGTGACAGCGAAGTCAGGTTGAAAAGCCCTCAAAAATAAATACAATTATCATTGTACAAGAATATAAATTAAAAAAAAACACAAACAACAAGATGTCTAATTTGGAACCAAAATGTTCCCCAAAATAGACAATCTCAACCATCACACAACAAGCTAACTTAATTCCTATTAAAGTAAGTAATTAAAAATATATTAATGTATTACACATTACAAGACAGATGATCACACAATTAATTAAAACAACCAAACAAGACCACTAAATATAATTAATACACAACAAGGGGAAATTATTTAATAAAAGGGATTATTACTGTGTAATTGACCGCCAAAACCCGCAATTACCCTCGAAAATTATCCAGGTAACGCTAAAATTCTACACGAATCCTATTCAATATACTATTATGGTAAAATTGAGCAATAGCTACCCGTCTGACTATTAAATCAAATATATACCGTATTTATCGGCGTATAACACGCACCGGCATATAACACGCACCTCATTTTAAAAAGGAAATTTTAGGGAAAAAAACTTAACATTATATCGGCGTATAACACGCACACATCATTTGCACCCTATTTTCAGGAAGAAAAAGTGCGTGTTATACGCCGATAAATACGGTATATATATTTTAGAATTATACAATTTTTTTATTTTTTTTTTGTGTTTTTATTCTTTTAAATTAAATGACGTACGCCAAATAAAATTATTTAAGTATTTATTTTAAAACCAATAGAACAGATAGTTGAGTAACTATCAATCTATGATGCATTTATCAGTCATGATAACCCACTAAAACACAAAATAATTACAAAAGACTTATTAAACCAGACCCATTAAAAAAAATACTAACCATAAATTAAAAAAAAACAAAAAACTAATGATTTTTTAAAAGATTAGAGTTATATTTTTTTAGATATTGTAAAATTATTTTTATTATAAGGTAAAATATTAAAATAAAAAATAAAATATATTTACCAGCAGGTTTTGCGAGAGTTTGAAGAAAACAAAGTACAACGATAGCGAGATGAAGGACGTTCATTGTTATAAAAACAAGTTTGCTGGAAAAGATTAAAGTAAAAAGTTATGAAGTGTCGCTCAAAGCAACAACATTTTAAATGGCAAGTTTAATACTTGGTACTCTGAAATCTAAGATACTAAGATAGGGTGGTGGTATGAGGATTGTGAACAGGGCTGGCTGAAGGGACAGTCGACTCCGGCAGTTGCCAAGGGGGGGGGGGGCATGTGCTTACGGTGCCATCTACGATCTTCCAAAATAGGTTTTTAAAAAATCGTTGTGCCATGGAAGAAAAATGGAAAATGGAAAAAATAAAGATTTTCTGATCTATAGGCTAGAAAAAATGCCATAGGTAATTGTTCCTACTGTCCACGATGGCTTATTGTTCATACTGCCCAAATACAAGGTTAAAAATTACAATGTTATTGTTCATTGTTGTTGTGAATTGGATTTGTTATGAATGTTTGGTAGGGCGAGTCGTTAATCGTGTGAGTGTTTCGTGAGTCGTTGATCGTGAGGTCAGAGCTTGAACTTGGTTCGTCGTGTTGAGCTTTAGTGTATGCTGGGTGGGTGCGTGGTGATATAAAAAGGCCGTGTGTGAAAAGATCAAGAGTTGAGAAGGGAGCCGAATGTGTTATTTAATATGAGAGAAGCGAGTTAGTCGAGAGTAAGATCAGTGCCATTGTTGTGATGCTTGAGCAGAGGACGTTTTCTTGAATGGCTAGCTCGTCTGTGTAAATAACTATTAAAGAACTGTTGTATTTTAACCCTGAAGTTTGGGATTTAATCCTGGGATAGTGTTGTATTCCCCAGATGACGTGGAGTCTACTGACCTTGCAATAAACGTAACTAATGCGGGATTTGTTAAATTGTAAGAATGACGATCCCAACAAGTGAAGTCTTAAGAAGGCCGTAACAATTGTAATATAAGACACTGTAATAAGGCCGTAACATTTGTGATATAAGACAATGTAATAAGGCCGTAACATTTGTGATATAAGACAATGTAATAAGGCCGTAACATTTGTGATATAAGACAATGTAATAAGGCCGTAACATTTGTGATCCTAGACTAACGAAAAAAACAGAACGCAACAATTGTGTTGTTTTTTAAACATTGTTTATAAATTCATTACCTTTTTAGAGGCTTTCCTTGCAAATATTTTTTATGATTATACTTAAAAGGGGCGCCAAAGATAAACTTGCCTGGGCGTGCCAGCAACCAAAGCCCGGCCGTTATTGGGTAAGGTCGTGTAAAATGTATGTCGGAAATGAAGTTTTAGCCACATGTGGCATGGCTAGGGCAAAAATATTAATAGTACAATCGTTGTGGCATTACTATCATGGAGATCACTGTGGTGAACGTCCTTAAAATAATGGGATTTCACGCTATGTGGTAAATTTAGCAAAAAATATAAACCAATCAGTTAGCTTGATTCTGGTCACGTGAGGTAGTTAATATAAGATTTTGTTATGAACGATACATGTAAGGTGAGGAGGAGGAGGACGCCATTTAATGTGCGCACTTTTGCATTAAGAGGAGGACGCCATTTAATGTGCGCACTTTTGCATTAAGAGGAGGACGCCATTTAATGTGCTCACTTTTGCATTAAGACAGCGGTTCTCAACCTGTGTTTCGCGACCCCTTTGGGGGTCGCGAGACCCTTTCGCGGGGGTCGCCAAGGACCATTGGAAAACACATTTCCGATGATGACTTTCTTAGAAACCGATCGATTTGATCCAGCTGAAAAACCAGAAATGTCACCAATTTTCATTTGTTAGATATCCCCCTTTGACCTATTCACCCCACAATAAAGCTTAAACCTACAGTGAAAACTACTGCACAAATCAGCTCGTTTACGGGTAATCGCGGATTATAAATAGGGCATACAATAGACGAATCTGACAAGTCCAGTGAAAATTTAGAAGAACAAACTGAAAGTTACCTCCTTTAATATCAAGTAATGCGCTTAACCAATGGCAAGTAAAGTAAACGTAAATAAATGAAGAATATAGGTCAAATGTCACATGCTGAAATTACACCGAACAATAAATGCTACTATATGTTATCTACGATGAATTTCAAATGAAAATTTAAAGTCAGAAGTAAATATCGGTTTAGGAAGCAGAGTATTTCTAGTGATAATACATGGGGTAAGTTTTATGTGATTAGAAGCAGAAGTTTTATGTGATTAGAAGCAGTGTACTGAGAGGAAAGTTTAGGATTAGTTTAATCAGTTTCAGTAGCCCTAACCTGCAGTCAGTAGCCCTCACCTGCAGTCAGTACTATTTTGCCCAAGCTCAACATGCTGTCGTACTAAGTTTCGTCTCTGTTAAAAATTGGCTCTGATGAACGACGATTGCCTTTTAAAGGCAAAAAATAAAAATTAAACGCAAAATAAAAAGTATGCTAGTCTACTGCTTCACGCCTTCTTTTGAATCTGACCAGTGATGAGATCATTACAATGATCTGACCATTGAGTGATGAGAGCATTACAATGATCTGACCATTGAGTGATGAGAGCATTACAATGATCTGACCATTGAGTGATGAGATCATTACAATGATCTGACCATTGAGTGATGAGAGCATTAGAATGATTTACAACATAGTCATTGTCAATTATTTTAAACAATTGTATTTAGTCCCATCTGATTAAAGGCTGTTAAACACGTTATAAAATATCTCTATGTTTTTATTGTTATTGAACATGCAGGCCATTATCTTTTATATTATTAATCAAAGTCTTACAGTGAACTGAGTAATGACTGATGTGTATGTGTAAAATAGCATAACATAAATTTCAGTACCAGTTCAAGGTCATAATGAGTCATATTACTTATATGTCACTTATAATTTATAATAAGCTGAATGATAATGGCACTGTGAAAGTATAAACTTGATATAATTTATTACATTATCATTAAGTCATTACACAGAAATTACCCCACCTGTACAAGATCTCAGTGGCATGTACACTGCTTCAGATAAAAAAAAAAAACGATTTTTTGAAAAATAATTTTTTTTTTGTTTCGGCCCTATTTGTTTTCTTATTTAGAGAGGTCATTTAAGTTTAATAAGTGATGAATAAGAGATGCAATTGGCTTTTAAAAAACATAAAATATAGTTAAATTAATACATTTCAAATTTCAGTGGAAAAAGTTGACAAGTCACAATATTGAGTCAGTCTGACAATAAACTGTAAAAACCTGTCACAAAATATCTAGTAACAGATATATTTTAAAAGTAAAATGGTATCACTAAATAGAAGCAAATTATAGAATTGTATTTTTACTTGAGAATATGTTGGATACTTTCAAACTTAAAATCCCCTTTTCTCAAACCCTTCAAAATGTTACATGTCTATTTTTTTACATTGAAGATCTCAATATACCATCTTTTAGCAAACCATCCCATGACAATGGATCGTGTAGAGAAGAACGTTATGAAAAGAAAATACAGTGAGGATTATTTGCAGTATGGTTTTACCTCAATAATTACAACATGGTTTGAGAAACCGCAATGTGTTATTTGTTGTGAAGTTCTATCAGCCGAATCTATGAAGCCGAACAAACTAAAAGCCATTTTGATAGCAAGCATTCGAGCTTTGCCGGCAAGGATACCAACTATTTTAGAAGAAATGCTGATGGACACCAGAAAGCAAGACTTGAAACTGGAGGCAAGTACCAAAAACAAAATGTAATAGCTGATGAAGCTTCATATTTGGAGGCACTCAGAATCGCCAGAGCTATGAAACCTCACACAATTGCTGAAGATTTATTGCTGCCAGCGGCCAAAGACATTGTTCACGTTATGATCGGAGATAAATTTGTTACGAAATTGAGTCCAATTTCCTTTATCCAACGACACTGTCCGCAGAAGAATAGATACCATGGTAATCAGGTCTAAATACAGAAGTAGAATTGTTGTGGAATATGATCTTCGTTGTGCGCTTGCAAAAACTGCCCCCAGCATTTCTGATCTGGTAAAAAAGAAGCAATCTCAACCTTCGCACTGTCGTTGGCTTTTTACGCATACTGTCGCAAAATGTAGCAATGTAGTTTACTGTAGTTATGTTAAGACTGTTACCCATGCTACACCATGCTTCAAGACAAAATCTCATTTATTTGTTGCTAGAAATAAATAGTTCACAATTTATAATTATCTATTGTTTTTTGTGATTAATCACCATGCTTGAATTATGTTCAATTTTTAACCATGTACATAAATCCTGCATATCAGATATTTTCATTACTATACATAACAGAAGCAACATAACATTTAAGAAGTAGCAAAGAACATAAGTTTATGGTTGGGGGTCGCCACAACATGAGGAACTGCATTAAGGGGTCGCGGCATTAGAAAGGTTGACAACCGCTGCATTAAGAGGAGGACGCCATTTAATGTGCGCACTTTAACAAGGATTAAGTAAAGGTTTTGAGGAGGGGGCGCTTTTTCTGCTGGCTTTGCGTTCTTTGTGAACTCTCTGTTTATCACAGTCATTACATAGAGTTCCCAATGTGCATGGGAACAGAAAGAAAATATACCGAGGTGCACTTTTGATGCTATAGCGCCGAAATGATGTAGCAGTTTGTCGTAGTCTTTGCGGGAAATTAAAAATAATTTTAAAAAAAAATAAATCCTTTGAGAGCCATTTAAAGACTTGTTTTTTTAAATGTAGTTTACAATATCAGAGCAGTTTCTGCATGCTAAAAATAGCATGGAAACAAGCGATGTTAAAGTAGTAAATGATCATCATCGTGAATCATCAAGGATATATTTAACTCACTGAATAGTATACATATCATGAGAATGTAGTCACCTACTGAACCTACTCAGCCTGGTGCAAAGTTATTGAGGGAAGTTGTGTGAAAACACAGTGAACGCAATATCTAATTACTGACATTGCTTAACATAACATAACGAAATAACGAATCCCCCCACCCCCCACACTCGCGATGTATATAAATGAACAATTAATACATTCTATATATGAAGGTTTCAAGGGAAAACCCAGTGATGTCAATTTTTCGAAATTTGCAAGTTATCTCCCGTGTGGCTACTTCCCATTCAACAGAATAATATGACACGTAGGTTCAACTGAAGTTATCTCCCGTGTGGCTACATTCCATTCAACAGAATAATATGACACGTAGGTCCAACTGAAGTTATCTCCCGTGTGGCTACATTCCATTCAACAGAATAATATGACACAAAAGTCCAACTGAAAAAGCAGCGTAGTCAATAAATAAATATTTAGAAATTTTTAATATTTTTATACTTTTATGAGGAATTTTCAAACTTTATTATCATTTTTCTCAAAACTCTCAAAACCTGACATCACTGGTTTATTCCCTTGTGCCCTTCGTTTGTATAGAGAGAGATTTGCATATATACGATTCTTTCAAAAACAAAAAAACATTTAGATCATTAGCTTCGAAGGTATGCGTATTTAAATTGATTTTTCTTTAACTTTGAAAGTATAACATTGTCCTCCCTCTTGCAATATTGTTCAATTAATTCAACTAATTTTCATGCTACTAAATGGATGTTATGATATACTTATACTAAGGCATCTATTTATTTAAAAAAAAAAAACATTAAAAAAAACATTAACATTTCTCTGATATTGGTTCACGGGATATCATCGATATGGTAATTCAGATCAAGATTTGTTAGACAAATACATTTACGGGGCATCGCACACCAAAAAAAAAAAAGGATATTACAAACTAATTTAAAAAAAACAACAACACAGTACTTACTTGTAAGAAAAGAGCACAGTACTCACTCAATTAAACAACCGCACATCATTTAGCCCACTGATCGGAACAAACCCAACAGCACTTACTGATTAAAAATTAGTAACATGAAAGTATGTCCGTGTGCATCAAACAACATTTCCGCACGCTGCAGTTTATCGTCAAAGAGACATCTAAATGCCCACATTCTTCCTAGCATTACTGTTACGTTCCCTATTGTGGTCAATGAATTTGAACAAGCTCGTGGTGTAGTGTATTTGAAAAGAGGCTATTATGTGACCAAAGATACATAAAATATACATATAAAGAAATGAATGCTGGTCTAACACTACCAATATCTAAATCTCACAGTGATGTTAATAATACTATCACAAGACTAAGTTTTGGAATTACTATTTCTGCTAACTACTGAAAATGTCGCATAGGAGATGGCGTCGGTGGACAGTGGAGCGTGAGCTCTTTATGCCCCCCCCCCGACGCTCCCCCACACAAGCCAGCGCACTGAAGTTTTCCCCGACGCCAGCCCGTGCGGAAGGGCGCCGGGAACTTCCCCCTTTACCTAGGGGAAGCCCGGTCGACCGAGGACACTGCGTTTAAAGCGTCCGCAGTCCACTCTCCGTGGGTCAGGACGGTTTTGCTTCCACTCCGGAGGGCAAGTTTTGCGTTACCAACCCCCACCGCCCAAGGAGTCTTTCGGTCGGGACGAGTAGTGGAGGGACGAAACGGTTGCCTATGAGCGGCTTTCTCACGGCTGCGCAGCTAAAATCATCGGCACCCAAGCCTCGTATCCATCAACAGCAAATAGAAATTATGTTAGTCGCTACTCCTGTTGCGTTGGGAGTCATGCGTTTGGCCGGGTTTTTTTGCTTCGGGTGAACAAGTAACCCTACTAGTCTGCCACACCACGAAGAGGCAAACCCCATGTGGACGCCCCCAAGTCTTCTCGGGGACGCTGCCGCTTACGCAGCACAGTCTTCTAACTACTGAATGGCCCTATCTTGTACTTAGCAAATGCAACGAAAAGCTAGTCACGCATCGACATGCTCATCATGTCTCTCTCTAACTGTAGAGGGGGATACACCCAGTCCTATTACTGATCATTTCGTGTTCGGATAAAGACATGTCTATCTTCCCGAAAGTGGTAATCTGATATGGCTAGGTTAATTGGGTACATAAAGAAAACGGCCCTAACTTATAACATTACCATTCACAGAAGACATCTAAATGCACATTTTCTTACTAGTCTACTATTCAGAGAAGATATTTAAATGCACACATTCTTACTAGAATTACAATTCACAGACGAAATTTGAATGCACACATTCTTCCTAGCATTACAATTCACAGAAGACACCTAAATGTACACGTTCTTACTAGCATTGCCATTCACAGAAGACATCTAAATGTACACGTTCTTACTAGCATAACTATTCACATGACGACATCATACACCTAAAGACATCTAAATGAACACATTGTTATTCAAATATCATTCACCAAAAAGATATAAACGCACCCATTACTACTCGCAAAATCATTCTCTAAAAGACACCTACATACTGCTCTTTAAGAAATCTACATGCACACAGCCTCACTAATAAAATGATGCAAGGTAAAAAATCTACACCTGTACTACGTTTACCAATGTTAAAACGGTAATCTATCAGTGGTGATAGGATATGACGGGATTTTGCAACTAGACACATTATATATGGATGGACGGAGCGATGGCGTTACAGACAGATTGTCAAAAGGGATATCTATCTTGCAACGATATCGCACTTTTACATATTATTGAATGCCCGCGCAATATATTTCTGAACCCCCCCACCCTTAATGCTGCACCGCACTGTATAATGAATTTATGATATAGGCATTTGTTTGTCTCATCTTTCAGATTTTAATTAAAACAACCTAAGAACAAAACATAAAAAAAAAACAAAAAAACTCTCACATTATTTCCACATCGGATTTTCCAACAAAGCAAACGTCATGAACTCATTCAAAGAATTAGTTGTATGCCATCGGAAATGAAAAAGTTAGTTTTCAAAACAATTTTTGGCCATGATAACTGTATTGGTAGTGAAAAATTTCCGAGCTATTTCTTTCAAAGAGGGATAATGGGAATTTATCCTATGGCACAAAGTGTATCAAAATGGATTTTATATTGAATGATGATTCCTGTTTTACTTTTCCATTATTTGGGAATTGTTACATAGACAATTAATACAAGTGTTAAATTTGTTGTTAAATAATGGGTTTAATAAATATTTTGGGCGAAGTACTTTTAAAAAAAAAAAAAGAAGTTAAACACATTTTGGTTGGACAATGTATGGCATCTTTCCGTCTACAAGAGACGATAGATTTATCTTCTCTGGTTGCAGCTCTTTGTGTGGCTAGTGAGACCGATCCTCGAGTGGCAGTCTCTTTTGCATGTCCCACACACGAATGCGGTGGAGCAGTGTTTTCTGGCCTTTCTCTGCGCTCTCTTTACAGCTGCTTCCGCCCTGTAAAGCTCCTCGGCACGTAGTGATCCTGCCTTCACGATGCCCCGCCATGTGGATCGATCCTCCGCCAGGTCCTTCCAATGTGAGATGTTGATCATTTCTCTTTTGCATATGTCGACGTATCTGAGACGAGGCCGTCCAACTGACCTTGACCCTGTCGCCAGCTCGCTGTACAGCACGTCCTTAGGTATGCGACTAGGTTGCATTCGCTTGACGTGCCCAAGCCAGCGGAGGCGTCTTTGGATTAAAATGGCTGGGATGCTGCACATATTTGTTTGAGACAGGACATCCGTGTTGGGGACTTTTTCCTGCCATTTGATGCCAAGGATGCGGCGCAGGCATCTGAGATGGAAGCCATTGAGCCTTTTTCGTGTCTGGTGTATGTGGTCCAAGACTCACTTCCATAGAGGAGTGTGCTTAGTACGCAGGCCTGGTATACCCGCAGTTTAGTTCTTGTTGTAAGTTTGGCATTGATCTCCTCGCTGTTGTTCTTGAAGGCATACTGGAGTAAGATGGAGAAGAAAATTGCAAATAAAGTAGGAGCTAGCACGCAGCCTTGCTTTACTCCACTATTTACTGGAAAAGATTCTGAGGTGACACCGTCATAGCATACTGTGCCATGCATGTTATGATGGAACTGCTCGATGATGTTAAGCAGACGTGCAATGAGGACAATGAGGACATTGGAAAAAAGAGTTGCTCTTCAAAGTCTTAAAAATGTTCACGTGTATTACGCAGGAGGCATTCAACGTAGTTCTACAACAGAGTGGACCTTTTTTAGGCTCTAAAGAGAATTGGCAAGTTGCAGTGTTTATTGAAGTCACAAATCGAAAGACCCTTTCAAGGCAGGGCTTTGCACGTGCACC
The DNA here is from genome assembly GCA_964017045.1 of Omphiscola glabra. Lineage (NCBI taxonomy): Eukaryota > Metazoa > Mollusca > Gastropoda > Lymnaeidae > Omphiscola > Omphiscola glabra. Next base: position 26,873,713 of record OZ024806.1, read on the forward strand.
AACTCTCATATGGTTATTGCTGTCGATGCTGGCGCAATATGGTTCCAATGAAATAGCTATAGTTGTCTGGTTGACATCAAGTGTTTCGGTAAAAATGCCTGAAAAAACGAAATGCTACTCGCCAACCATGCAGCTATAACACAGCTCACGGAAACGTGTGTACACACACTTGTACGATGTTTCTATTTCGTTTGCCATTCGTTAGTGATGACAATCAGTCGCTATAGAGAAAGGATACGGTTCCCCATAACCTTTTTGTTGCTGAAAAACCCCATCAGTTCAGTACTTCCATTCTACTGACAACTGAAACATCCATGCAGTTCAGTCCTGCCACACAACTGACAACTGAAACATCCATGCAGTTCAGTCCTGCCACACAACTGACAACTTAAACATCCATGCAGTTCAGTCCTGCCACACAACTGACAACTGAAACATCCATGCAGTTCAGTCCTGCCAGACAACTGACAACTGAAACATCCATGCAGTTTAGTCCTGCCACACAACTGACAACTGAAACATCCATGCAGTTCAGTCCTGCCACACAACTGACAACTGAAACATCCATGCAGTTCAGTCCTGCCACACAACTGACAACTGAAACATCCAAGCAGTTCAGTCCTGCCACACAACTGACAACTAAAATATCAAAACAGGTTAGTCCTTCCAGACAATTGACAAATGAAACATCCGAACAGTTCAGTCATTCAACACTACTGACAACTGAAATATTCAAGCAGTTCAGTCCTTACATTCTACTGACAACTGAAACATCCAAGCAGTTCAGTACCTTCATTCTACTGACAACTGAAACATCCAAGCAGTTCAGTCCTTCCACACTACTGACAACTGAAATATTTTAACAGTTCAGTCCTTCATATGTCCAGTGTCCTACAGTCTCCAGCTCTCGCCATTGATAAACAAGCGATGACTGAAATAAGAACCAAAAGTGGGCACTTTGAGCATGTCCTCTTCACAGAAAGTTCCAAATATCCCGTAAACTATTTTTAAATTTGCTGTACTAACATATCTAGCACCAACACGCACACAATATGCCTATAGCAACAAGAACTCAGTACAGTAACTGCTCATTCCTGCCAAAGGCAATCAGGGACTGGAATACGATTCTAAAAGCAACATTTGAGGTGACTACATTAGACACATTTGCGTATATTGCCCCCTCCCTTCCTACCACTAGTTCTTAATACCATCACTGAGTAGCTCTTGCAACCAGTGAATTATCTTCGTCAATACCATGTACATTTGCATCGCGAGCCGATATACAAACATACGAGCCATAATGATCAATACATTGATCGTGGGTCGTCAATTTATAAAGAAAGAAGAAGATGAGCAACGAACGGTATCAAATGAAATGTAAGTTAAACTAATATGTGTGTTACCAACAAAGTCAAACTAGACCAACATTACAATGTGTAACAAATGGCATGTCTTCAAATTGATTTTTAAAAATATGATTTGTTTGAAAATAATGTTTCATAAATAAATGATTTTATGACTTCTAATATTTTTTCTTGTGTTATCTATTACATTACCAGAGCCGAAAGAAGAACATTTCAGAGTTTTATAAATAAATTTGTCATACCTATAGATCACGATCATTTTATATGTGATAGTATGTCACACTTGAATCATTTTTGCTTTCTGAGATCAACAACAAAGATTTCAAAGCAACATTACCCAGCTCCTATATCTCATACAATTGATTCTTTGTACTTTCTAAAAACTTATCAAATCAAATAATGAACATTCCAAAACTCTAAATACAATTTTTACTCTTTTTAAATGATAAAGTGCAACAGAGTAACATTTGTCAGAGCAGGGGCGTCTATCTCAACCCAACCTCCCACCCCGAGTAGTAGAAGCCAAACGCACCATCTAGTCATTGGTAAGGTTTGAGGACATGTTTTTTGTCTTTGCTTTATGATAATTCACTCTGAATTTGTAAATTATTGATACACAAATTTGATGTTTATTCAAAAATGATGTTGAATACGAACGATTGCAATAAATAAAAATTTCACAGTAATTAGTTCATCAACATAATTTTATTAAATTCCTACAAAATTTTATTATTCAAAACCTAAATTCATGTTCTTTTTGTTGGTGTTTTTGCTTAATGTAACACAACTTCTCCAACCAGAATCTCAAGTGGTGAGCGTCCTCGGTGATTACTTAATAACAATTGAAATGTACCCATAAAAACAATAAAATGTTATATGTTTTTCCTAATAGTTGTTGTAGGAACTAGAGACAGTTACATAAATATGACACAATAGGATTTATTTTTAAAAAAGGCATAACAAGAGAATACATTTTTCCTTGTTTTCTTGCACGTGTCAGTTTAGAAAGCAAGAAATTCATTCGCTAAACCCCGGGATGTTGAGATTTGCAACTACGGAGAGAGGCTCAAATATCGAAGGAATATCACAATGATGATAACAGGGTTTGGGTTTGCATGTATTGTACTTGCTTTTCGACACCATGATGACATTCAATAATACTTGTATTATGTTAGCCCAAATCTCTCTGTAATCGCAGTAGAGTCCTCCTGCTCAAATTAAGACAGTGTTCAAACGAATGACGCTTTACGCTTCACACCAATGTCGTTTAATTGCAAGGTCCCCATTTAGCGTTTTCAAACAGTAAGTGATAGCAGATGAAAGCATAAACCCGTCAGACAGCGGCGTATGTAGCTTGTTGTTACCAGGTGCGGTCCGCACCTCATAGCCTGCAACTGCATTAGACATTGTTGACAAATGCAATTGAAGACCTTAGTGCTAAAAGTACTTGTCACAAAATACACATTTTGAGATAGTCACGTTCAAATATTTTTTTTGGTCAATAAAATGTGAACATTTTCATATTTTGTTTTGTTTAATTAAGGACTTTGGCACAAGTTAATGTGTTCAAATTTCTGCAGCACACTTGGCTAAAGCCGATAGGAAAAGGCCACAGTTTAGATTGATTTTGACAAAAATGTGACTTAAGTACTTTTAGCACTAGGGTCTTCATTTGCACTTGTTTGATAAAAGAAAAAGTTATTATTAAAAACAAACATGGAAAACCCGTGAATCCCCCCTCCCTTCCACCCCCCCCACCCCCCAAAGTCTGAATGATGCTTAGCCACGAACTATTGAATTTTGAAAGTGCACATTCATCTCAGCAAACATGTAAACAATTTATAATGCTCGTGTCGTCCAAGGATGCAATGCAGTGGTGCTCAACCCTTAGACTGTGGTGATATTTATGATATTTTTATTTCATTGCATCGACATATACATAATACTATCGCAGCTTGTGCTAGGTTATTTGATTAACATTTGTGAGATTCAGTAAAAGCGGGTGTGCAAAAGTTTAGGAAATTTAACAAATTAAGGTACATCAAGTACATGGGGTTCAACAGCATGGGCTACATCAAGTGTAGGAGGTTCAACATAGTAAGGTGTACATGAAATTTAAACAAGAAGGTACAGAGAAGCACTTAACACATAAGTGAGCATGCAGCTAGGGCAATGTAACATACTAGTACATTACACTGGTGATTAACTACGGAGTATGTTGCAGACATACATTGCACATGTGTTTTACAGTGCAACATAAAAGAATAGAATCTTATTGAAAGTTAGTCAGTTATTGGCCATAATAATAAGATGAGACATTTATTGACCCAAACAAATGTATTGATCATTCAGGCTCCATCGGCTGTAGAAGGGATTCGCAATGTCTCTGTGCCTGGTGTTAAGGAGGATGTTTTACTGGTTGCAAGGCCTACCCAACTAGGGTATCAGGCACTGGGGGCTGGACGGCCTGAGGCAATGGACACAAATGATTACCTTAATAAGCGCTGAATAACAACGTAAGCGTGGTGGAAGTGAAAGAAAGAAAGTTGCCGACATAAACCGTTAACGTTTTGGAAGTGAAAGAAAGAAAGTTGCCGACATAAACCGTAAACGTGGTGGAAGTGAAAGAAAGAAAGTTGTCGACAGCATTGTTGCTTTATTGTTATCTGTGCCCAAAAAATGCTAGTGTACAAAGTGACACAATTTTGCCGTGTTCTCATCAATTAAAATGAGGTCCTTGCAGTATAACGTTAGAAAACGCTTTTGGAAAGCTGTGCGATCTATATTGAAAAGCTAATATGCTTTTTAAAAAATAGCGTATAAGTATTACACATTTTATTATTTGAAATCTAAAATATGAAGTGAGATGTTTGGAGTATTTATAACGACAATTTTTTTCAATGGTTTCAATTGTTGTATCTAACAATGAAACAGGTAGCTGTGGAAAGAGAATCATTGAAATAAGTGATGCACTTCAACACAACAAAACACAACACAACAACATATGATACATATGCACTATAAAGATTTATGGGTCACACTAGTGTGGTCAGGACCAGTTGTCACAAATCATATTTTTGTCACATATCACAATGTTATCACATATCATGTTTTTGGTCTAAAATTATAAATGAAATGTGCAGTTACGATAAAATATTACTTTACAAATGAACACTTAGATTCCATCTACTACCCCTCTACCCTCCCCCGACCAAGTGATTATATGTCAAAGGAAAAAATGTTTATATTTTTACTATTCTCCCAAAATATGCATATATATATGTAAATATTTATAAATATATATATATATATTAGACGCCATCGTTAATCCAGCATTTTAACTTAACCAGCCATCTGATTGGTGATATAGCTGAATGTGTCTGCAGCTGAGCTGATGGCTCATCATGTCAGTTCTGGCACTAAATGTTCTTGTGTAGCCTTAGCCTTAAACAATGTGTGTATATGCACAATCATTAGCCTTAAATTATGAGTGTATAGATACAATCATTAGCATTAAACCTTGTGTGTATAGACACAATCATTAGCCTTAAACAAGTGTGTATAGACACAATCATTAGCCTTTAACCATATGTATAGACACAATCATTAGCCTTAAACAATGTGTGTATAGACACAATCATTAGCCTTAAATTATGAGTGTATAGACACAATAATTAGCCTTAAACCATGTGTATAGACACAATCATTAGCCTTAAACAATGTGTGTATAGACACAATCATTAGCCTTAAACCATGTGTATAGACACAATCATTAGCCTTAAACAATTTGTGTATAGACACAATACTTAGCCTTAAGCCAAGTGTGTATAGACACAATCATTAGCCTTAAGCGATGTGTGTATAGACACAATCATTAGCCTTAAACAATGTGTGTATAGACACAATCATTAGCCTTAAACCATGTGTGTATAGACACAATCATTACCCTTAAATCTTTGGTTTATAACCACAGGGCAGTGGAGCTTTGTCATCTTAGTTTCCTTCTTCTAGATGAGCTATACCTAAATGTTGACATGTGCCATCCAATGTTGACATGTGCCATCCAATGTTGACACGTGGCATCCAATGTTGACATGTGCCATCCAATGTTGACATGTGCCATCCAATGTTGACATGTGCCATCCAATGTTGACATGTGCCTTCCAATGTTGAGACGTGCCATCCAATGGTGACATGTGCCTGCAATGTTGACATGTGCCTTCCAATGTTGACACGTGCCATCCAATGTTGACATGTGCCATCCAATGTTGACATGTGCCATCCAATGTTGACACGTGCCCTCCAATGTTGACACGTGGCATCCAATGTTGACATGTGCCTTCCAATGTTGACATGTGCCATCCAATGTTGACACGTGCCATCAAATGTTGACACGTGGCATCCAATGTTGACATGTGCCTTCCAATGTTGACATGTGCCATCCAATGTTAACATGTGCCAACCAATGTTGACATGTCCCATCCAATGTTGACACGTGCCATCCAATGTTGACACGTGCCATCCAATTTTGACATGTGCCATCCAATTTTGACATGTGCCATTTAATTTTTACGTTTGTTATCCAATGTTGACATGTTCCATCTAATGTTAACATGTCCCATCCAGTCGAATGCTAGTACTAAGATTTTTTTGCCTGGGCTTAGCTGGTGATTTGAAATGCAGCATGTTAGCTTTTCACGATAGATCACACAGCTTTTCGTAAGCGTGTTGAAGCTAGGTTTTAATCCACCAGGGCTGGGCCAAGCTTTTCCCCACCCCCTCCACAAAACAAACACCGCCTTGGGATGAACACTCCATTCACACACCATTCTTACGCCACTGTCCTAACATATATGATACATCCCACCCTATTCATCACATAATCTTAGGATCGGCCAGTTCCGGACGAATTCTATCCCTAAAGGCGAGGACTGAAAGATATACAATTTCTTTCATACCCCAATCTGTACGCATTTGCCAGCGTGCTCCCCCTAAAGTCACATATCTTAATGAGAACTAATAAGTCCCTGATATGGCTAAGAGAATGCACTGAATGGCTGGTTTTGTTTTCACTGGTGAAATAATTTAATTTGGATGACTTGTGTTCAAATTGTTTTATTTATGTGCTAAAAATGAACTGTGCAATAAAAAAACATTTCCATTTGCTTGTATCAATAAAAGAATCTTATATATTTATATAAGGGTCACCATTGAACGTCCGTCCACCCCTCACCGCCAGTGTTTCTTTCAGGCAACTCTTAGGTGTGGGAAGCATTGTCTCCCGGAGCAAAATTTATAAAAATATGTAACGAAATTATATTTTTTATTAAAAAACGACTAAACTATCATTTTTAAACAGTTTTCATAAGTATAGTAATCCTAAATCGATTACAGTTAATAAATCTTACAGTATTCAATCATAAATATCGTGCTGGCGGCTACAGTCTTACTTCCCGTTGCTCGCATACACATGCATTTTGATCGATTTAGTTTTTTGAACATTCACATGTTTAAAGCCTTTAATAACACCGTATTAAAACACGTTAACATCAATATAAAGGTCAAGAAATGTAATAATAGTTCCTTGTAAGTATCAAACATGTCCAATCCATTTTCAAATTATATTTCAGCATTAAACCGTTACTTTGAAAGTAGGGAAACATGTTAATTAAAAATTGTGTTATGACTTTTGGCTTTAAAAAATATAGTTATTAGCATACGTTTAAATGTACTTGATTCCATTTGCGTTGAGCTAGATAAAAGGAAGGGATTGACGCTAAGGGGAGCTTAACCGCGGCGAATATGACTGACAAAGTCACGTAACTCCTTTTTACCAACCGTTTTTTTAACGGGACCCTATTCATGTTTGCTTGACCTCCGACCTAACACATTTACTTACCCCTTTAACGAAACTTCTTATAGCATGGCCCTAGTCAGGTTTGTTTGACCTCTGACCTAACACACCCCGTGCCCTATTCGTATCGATACAAAGGTGATCAGGAAAAGTGATCATCGATCGATCGAGTGTTTGAAAGCTCCAAGTATTTAAATGGTACAATGTTCAAAGGGAAAGCGTTTCGGGTAGGGATATACTCGTGTGTGTAAGACGTTTGGTGTTAAACGTGTTCAAAGCTTGTACACGGTAGAATCAGAAGGGATGTTTGTTCTTATTGATAGTTGACAGTGTCATGTGATCCTGATGATACGAGGCAACTGTGTTGGTTTAATGTGGATATCATATAGTTATTGTGGCTATAATAAAAATTGTTTGATTAAAAATATTTTAACGACAATGTGGTTACATTAAATTCATTTCTGGATTTAAGGATATATACAAACGGGAAAATTAATGCTATCGTTGTGTATCGAAGTATTCATTGCTTCTGGAAAACTATTTTCATCATATTTAATGTTATTGTAGCTCTAGATGTTGGTGGTATTTTTGTTATCGTTGAGGTAAATGTTACACAAACACCTATTGTTATTAATGTTTACATTTCAAACTGCTACACTTACTCTAACTGACCCATTCGTTGCTAAGGTTATAACATTATTTTTAATATTTAACGTAACGGCAGCTCATACTTATAAGTTTAAAAAAAAAAAAAAATTGCAATACTAAGACATCATGCTATTCTAGAACTTATTATCATCATAATTATTTTAGATTACAGAGGACTATAAAGCATATTAATGTTTCTAATATTTTATTTAACGCATACAGCTCCTGTCTTACAACAGCCGAATACAACATAATACGATTTGAATATGAGATTTTAAGCTACATTTTAATGTTTTTTTTATTGCAACAGTGAATACTATTTAACTTGAGTAGAGGAAAACTTATTTTATTTTCGATACATTTTGGTCGTTGTTTAACTGACAAAGGCTTTAAGGCTGTACATCTTAATGTGTATTTTATCCATTTATTTAAATCATCACGATACTTTTTCACTTCAAAAAATTTTCTAGTTTCTAATTAATCTTCCTTAGCTTTTTCGTAGTACGAACACCATAAAATTAATTAACAACATTGACATACAATGTCGTAAAATCCGTTTAAAGTCTTTAAATAAACATGAATTTACTTAAATCAATTCTAAAAAAGTAACTAACTTTTAAACATAGGTATCACTATAAACAATAACCTAATTTAAAATTATTTGAACAAGTGCCACAACAAATAAACAAGATTAATTATATTAAATTTAAGAGAAAAATGAAAAGTGAAAAAGATTCAAAGATATGAAAACTTAACACATAATAAGTCTAAAACAAAGTTAGTTTAAAAAAAAATTAAAATAATTTTTGGATGGGAATGATATACAATGGGCCATTAGTTTATATTTAATAGAATAGTCTGCATTTACCACAAGAACATTTAGACACGAATATAACAACGCCTTCAACATACTTGTAGCATTGGATAAAATACAAAGACTAAAAAACAGAGCCTAAACAAAGATGTGGATGACTGGAAGTTGGATTGTTTGGATAATCGGCTGCCTACGTCTGGTTACACAACCAGCAGACGGGGCGGTGAGTCACCTGGTCACATGATCTAGTTATTCATAAGTGGTCGTGAAAAATTAACGTTTGAAAAAAAAAATATATTTTTTAGATTTTTCATTATGTTTCTGAAGATAACATAAGTAAATATATCCGCTTCAAGAGAGACAAAGTCTTTAAAGGCATATTGCAGCTCATAGCCATGATAAAATTAGTCATACATAACTTAATATGAGCTTCGAATGACATTTTTTTAATGAAGGCATACATGCATACAATAATATGCAAGAAGACATGCGTAACATGCAGGTTCAGTTGACGAAATTGTACGTTTTTTGCTTTGCCTACATTTGTAATAAACATGCAAAATAAATATATATACCAGGTACCATGATATGTTTACACTACTCTTTTAAAGCTTGCTAATAATTAAAACAATTATATTTATATATATTATATTATGAGATTTTGAAACATTTATGATATAGTTTGTCAACTTAGTCGCGATAAGAAAGCATTTCTCATTTTTAATCTTCCTAGTCATCTACTTTCACTGTGTTCACACCAGACACTGTGACCATCCCAGAGACCACGAACTCTTTGTTGAAACTGAACAGCAAGGTGAGTAGAGCCGTACATCTCACCAAGACCAGGCACTCGTGTCTGGACGATACTTTTAAATGAAATAGGTCACCAACTATGTAGCATAGCATAAATTGCATGCTTCACTATGGCGTTACACAATATCAACACCGTACGGAGTATGTTCCATCCACTTTGCCACTTGTATATCTTAAAGACACGTGTACATATATTATACACATGTATATCTTACAGACATGTGTACATCTGACAGAAACGTGTACATCTTAAATATACGTGTACATCGTACAGACACGTGTAAATCTTACAGACACATGTACATCTAACCAACACGTGTAAACCAAAACGAATGACGCATTTCAAAATCTTTTTTGTCTTCTTCAGACAGTCAACTTGTTTTAAATATTTGTTTTAAGTTTTATGTATATATATGTCAAATAGTCTACAGAAAAAAGCATGCAATGATGCAAGAAGCACAGTCCCCTCAAATCATATTTATTAAGGGGCATAATCTGTCGCTTGTTGATCATTTCACATACCTTGGATCCAATATATCTAGATCTCTCTCCGTTGATGAAGAGATAAACATCAGAATAGCAAAAGCAGAATCAAGTATGGCTAAACTAAATAAGAGGATGTGGAATAATCTCAATCTGACTTATAAAACAAAACAAAGTGTCTATCAGGCATGTGAGGTTAGTACTCTCCTATATGGCAGTGAATTGTTGACCTCATATACCAGTCACGAGCGGAAACCTAACAGCTTCAGTTAAAGATGTCTGCGTCGCATTTTACGCATCCGTTGTCAGGGCAAGGTGCTTAACACAGAGGTCTTGGAACGTGTCAAAATGTATAGCATATTCTCTGTTCTTAGCAAGAGGCGCCTTCGCTGGCAACGCCATGCAAGGAGAAAGGAGGAAGGCCGTATTCCAAAGATGCTGTTGTATTGAGAGTTGGCAGAATGGACGAGACTTATTGGAAGGCCACGCCTGAGATGTATGGACGTTTGCAAAAGGAGCATGAAGGAAGCCAACATTGAAATCAACAAATGGAAGATCATTGCCGAACAACCATCAAGATGGCGAACAGCAGTGTATGATGGAGTCAAAAATGTAGAAGATGCGCGACTCGAAGCCCTTGCAACAAAAAGAACAACAGAGAAGGCCAACTGAAACCAGGAATCAATATTCTCCTGCGAGAAATGCAGTCGAGATCGTCATTCCATAATTTAACTTATTAGCCACTCGTCGAAGTGTAGGCCTACATAACTACTTATCGTCTCTCGAAGACGGAAATCTACCATATATATATAGATACATATATAGATATATACATATATATATATATAAATATATATATATATATATTTATATTTATATATATATGTATGTATTTTTGTAACTATTTATTTAATTATTTAATTATATATATATATATATATATATATATATATATATACACCATTATATTTATTGTGGTAATCCTAAAAAACACAACAACAAAAAAAACATAAAAGTAATGCAACATAATCATGCCGAGACTTTGAATTTTTTAATAGTCTGTTATCAGTAATTGCAGTTTTCATGTTAATATCTGTCTCATATCATCATAATGGTGATAATGAGCTTTTCTTTATTTTAAGTGACACTTTGCTTATGAATGATATTTACTCTCTTTCATTGCTTTTTTCCATTTTTCGGTCCAAGGTCAACTGCGATGACCCTAACCCCAAAGAAATTTGCACATGTCAGGTGGAAAGCAGCTTCATCCCGTTTGAGACATTTTGGCTGAATTCTGACGACGGTAAGTTAACAGATAATGCAGTTTGAGAATTCTTGGGGCTACAGCCTATGCATAGATCTGACCTACTCCACCCTATCCTTCCATTCGGAACGATCCATGACTTTCCGCCTCCATGAGAGAACCCACATCTGGTGTAAATCCTTCTCCACATCGTCGATCTATCTCAGCCTTGCCGACCGGTGAGGTGTCTGCCCCTAGGTTTCTGCCTGTATATCACTTTTGCTGCTCTACATTCCGGCATCTTTTCAATATGTCTTGCCCAGCGCAGTCTGCCTTTTTATTGTTGCGTCTAAGGGTGGATCTTTTTACAATTGGTATAGCTCTTGGTTTGTACAGATTCTCCAGATATTATTGTCTACCACTGGGCCGTATATTTTCCTGATGATTTGACTCTGCTTTTCTGGTAAGGGCCCAAGTCTCACTAGCATAAGTTACTACTGGTCTTATGATAGTGGTGTGTCTTCTTTGTTCCCCTTGAGAGGTTTTTGCTTCCCCGTAGGTTTTGTAAGCTGAAATAGGAACGGTTGCTTGCTGTTATCCTTTCTTTCACCACCGACATTATTTCATTGTGCTCGTTTATAGTTGCTCCTAGATATTTGAATGTAGCCACTCTCTCAAATTTGTGTTTGTTTATATCGTCATCAACGTGGATGTTTCGTGACATCATATATTTTGTCTTCGAATCCTTTACATCAAGACCAGCTTTGACCGAGTTATTTTAATGTTCCCTGAATGGTTGTTGTTCTGTACGTTGGAATTTAAGATGTTATCTTTAATTGGGAGAAGTGGTTGGTGATTTAAAAAAAACAATACAAAGTTGATAAGTCCATTTTAGGAAGTGTCTTTCAAATTTAAAGTTTGAAAATAATTACAATATTTAGTGCTGTATGAAGAGGGGAGGGGATGAATGGGAGGAGGGGTCCATCCCCGGTGATAAGTTTTTTTCTTTATTTAGAGAAGTGGCATTTTCGGCCACCAGCAGAGTACTTTTGTCACGGAATAGAGGAAACACACATCTTGTAACGCCCTAAGTGGATTTAAACCAAGTTAAGTAAGTGAAATCAAGTGCTTTTGTTTCAATACAATAATTGCAATAGTCTGTTATGTGCACTACCTGAGTGGCTTTTTCTTACAATATTCGCAGGATACTATGTTTATTATGATGCAACGATGTCTCTCGTTCAAGGCAAGACCTACCCAGTCAGAGTGGCATGCCGGGAAAACAACCGTAACATGTGAGTCAGGGCCGGACTTAGACTTAATGAGGCCCTAAGCTGTACCAATTTCAGCGCCGATCTAGACTTAGTGAGGCCCTAAGCAGTACCAAGTTCAGCGCCGATCTAGACTTAGTGAGGCCATATGCTTTACTAAGTTCAGGGCTGATCTAGACTTAGTGAGGCCCTAAGCAGTACCAAGTTCAGGGCCGATCTAGACTTAGTGAGGCCCTAAATGTACCAAGTTCAGCTAGTCAAAGAAAAAAATTAAAAACAATTAAAAAGTAGCCCCACTGTGAGGACGCAAACAAAAATTTAAAATCTTAATCAAACAACATAACACTCACACTTACATTGTCATCAAACAACAGAACACTCACACTTACATTCTCATCAAACAACAGAACACACATATCAACTCCTGAGTTCTTCTGGATTGTGCAATTCGTCAAGTTCACACAATACGTTGTAATAGGTCGTACTATTCCTAATGTTACTGAATAAACTCAAGTCCTTTTTCCAAATAACTATAACTTTAATAACCAATTATGAATACAAGCTGGAACTTCAATAGACACATGAATATATTATGATATAGCGCAGCTCGCTCTTAGACCTAACAGAAACACATCTTACTTCCACAACGTTCCACTCAATACAGCTTTTATTTGGAATTTTAAATAATCCAATACACTATAATAATTGTTGCCAGTATTTTATTTCTCAGAACCCGAAAAAAATCTCCCCTCTCCACTTGATTTCAAAACTATTGTCCATATAAAAATACAGCGATAGGACATGTGACCATAATTGTACATTTTTAAACTTTAGGCCATCTTACTCATATAATTACTAACGAACTCCCATACTCGACAACGCACACTTACATTGTCTTCAAACAGAGGAGCGCAAAATAAATCAACATTGTCAAAGATACACGTTATCCATCATGTGACTACATTTTACAGGGCTTCACAGGAACCATTCGATAGAAGTCTCAGTAAACCTAATCGCCAAGACACACACTCACGATAAAAACTCTCTTTCGCAACCACACACGACAGACTCACACATACAACACACATCCCCACGAATATACACAACGAATAAACTCGCACAAATAAAAAAAACATGCATCAATAAAACTTAAAATGTTCACCCAAGGAACATTTTAAACAGGTCAACAAAACACACCAACATATATACAACACCATAAGAAACTTACTCACATAACTCCAAGACACAACAGTCCAACACTGATAAACACCACAATCCAACACCCTTACTTAATACAACACTTTTAAACTCAGTTTTATAGACTCAAAACATAAACAATTATCCATCCATACGAACACACACATACACACATCTTACACTCACACGAGACCTTCTCGCTATAAACCTCCACACATATACACCAGACATGCTTACATTCAAACATACCACTCGACGTATCGTATCTTTTCTCTCAGCATCTCCAGACAAACTCTGAATGTGGTGGTGACAGCCAACTCAGCTCCAACATTCACCAATCCAGGTATTTATAGAAACGCTTTCGATAAATAATAACAGAACAATTGCATGATAAATGAAAGGCCCATATAATGTCAAATATATGTTATGTAACTTTAAAAATATATAATCTCTTATGCAGTGGAACAAATAAGACACATATCGTTTATTTTGAAATCTGTTTAATTTTAAAGACTTTTATTTTTTGTATTTCACAACCGTCACACATAAGGGTTCCACAACTGATAGTATTAAGATATCACTCATATAGTTCACAATTTCTATAATATTGCCATTTAAAGCCATTCCTAAACTAACTTTTCCCATAACATTTGCATATCCTACATCCCAGCGACATACCATGCTACTCTCGGTGCCAAAGCAACCACAAACCCCATTAGTTCACTCAGACAGACAAGGAAGTCTGCCAAAGCTATCAGTGACGTAATAAGGGTGTGTGAATGGAGTGATCCGACCCGGGAACTGGCCACTTTTTAATATTTAGGGGCTGTAGAATTTTATATTTGGAAAATGGAGCATCAAAAAGTACACTCTTAATAATCTATCGTAAAAGTACCCCTCAAAAACAGTAACTTACTGTGTACAAGCTGCCAGTAACTTACTGCTTTTACTTTGAGAAATCCTAGCTACGTCACTACATGCACCCACTCTTCTTTTAAAGTTCAGATATTCATACACCCAAGTACCCCCTCTCTAAAAGCTTTAATATCTTACACCCGAGGAACCTTCTCCGTTAACGTTCTACTATCTTCCACCCCAGCCACATCCACTGTGACCATCAGTGCCAAAATCACCCCACAGTTTACCCAGATTGACAAGGCGGTCTACACCGATCCTGAGAATGATGCTGTGACCTTCACCATGACGTCAAACCCTAACGTGGGATACTTTACTATTGGCGCTGGTAGGTACACGTTAGTTTTGGTTATGCTAGGTATACATGACAGTCAGTATTAGTAGGTGTAAATTATTTTTGGTACTGCTAACTATGCATAACAGTTGTGTTCGTAGGTATACATTATGTTTGGTTCTGCTACGTATACATAACAGTCAATGCTCGAGGGTTAAGTTTACTTTTTGCTTAGGTAGGTATACATTATGTTTGGTAATGGTAATTTTACATGAGTGTAAATGTTCGTAGGTACAATTTACTATTGGCACTTTTTAGTGTACCTTAAAGCGTTGCATGAGCTTGCTCAGTATAATACATATTTGACTGAAAGCATTTATTTAGATGTGGATATCTTCAAATGACAAAACTAAATCTACTGAGCCATCTTACTTGTGACGTAATGACGCTCTCTTGTAAACATCTCAAGTTAGAAGAAATCTATTCATTTTTAATCCAGCCCAGTAGACAATAGTTTAAACCAACTATAAAGAACATGTTAAATACAAACTTAAAATGTTAATTAAGTTTAAAATTTGGTCAGGAAATATTTTGTTTATACAATTAAAAAAAAAAACAAAAAAAAAACAATATAGTGATGGTATTATCTTTTCCCACACGTCTTCCCATTAGGCAATCTCATTTTCTTAAGTTTGCTAACTGAGCCTAGATGATTTTTCATTAAACAAAATATGCCACCTTTTGTAAATGACTGAAAATACATGAAGTTCTCTAGCATTTGGCAAATTAACATGTGAAACAAAGTCTTTCTGAAATCAAACCGACGGATGCAAAAAAGTAAACATATATTTAAAAAACATATAAATAAGTACCCCCCCCCCCCCACACACACACATATAAATTTGTAAAAGTTTTATAAAGCAAATTAACTGAACATTATTAAAGAATGACTATTAATGTAATTATTATTTCATCATTTTTTTTAAATTACGTTTTTGTAGCGTAACGTGTTAAAAAAATTCGATGACATACCGATTTGGTGCCCACAAAGCGTGTCAATGTAAGCTTCATACTTCATTACATTTCAGGCTAAAATACCAGCAATTGTGGTAGTGGTTAATTATGTGATGGTAAAACTAATTCATTAAGTTAATTTTCGTTATAACATTTTGGGTCATATCGTTCGATGCTCTTGACTCGGTTCTCACTCTCTAGGTGACGGCGTCATCACGGCAGCTGTAGACATGAGGACGGCCACGACACTGACGCACACCCTGACAGTGTCAGCCAGTGACTCCTACAACACAGTCAACCCTGCCTTCACTCTTTACGTCATCATCACTGGTCAGTCTAGTCATGTTGGCTGGTCAGTCTAGTCATGTTGGCTGGTCAGTCTAGTCTTGATGGCTGGTTAGTCTAGTCATGTTTGCTGGTCAGTCTAGTCATGTTGGCTGGTCAGTCTAGTTTGATCGCTGGCCAGTCTTGTCATGTTTGCTGGTCAGTCTAGTCATGTTGGCTGGTCAGTCTAGTTTGAGCGCTGGTCAGTCTAGTCATGTTTGCTGGTCAGTCTAGTCTTGTTGGCTGGTCAGTCAATTAATCAAGAGTTTCCAGCTTTCTTGACACTGTTTTACCCCACAGCTATATTTTACCCCTCCATTGACATCTATGCTCTACCCCTCGATACACAGCTAAGTTTTATCCCTCCATACACATCTATGTTTTACCTTTCCATACACAGATATGTTTTAACCCTCTATACACATCTAAGTTTTACCCTTCCATAAACAGCTTTGTTTTACACCTCCATACTTAGCTATGTATTACAAATCCATACACATCTATGTATTACCACTTGATACACAGCTGTGTTTTTCTCCAGTCATAATTTAATACTTTTTCCATATTCTTCCTTAATGTATTTTTCTCAATAACGTTAACCTATATATATATATATATATATATATATATATATATATAATTTTTATAAAAAAAACATTAACACAGCATATATGTGTTTGGGATGATCTCATTTTTATTTTAGCATTCCGCTTTTTCTGAAAATGTCATAATGACTACCTCTAAAAACCACATTTATGCAAATGAGTCTACGTGTTTCAACTTATTACAACGAAGTACTAATAACGTGGCAGTACTTTTGCTCTCATTGAAAAAAAACAACATTCAACGTCATTTTTTTTTTGTCCACAAAATCTAAACGCAGAATCTGAAGACTTCTTTAAGACCGTTTCTTATTATTTTGACAGACCAGAACAAGGCGCCGCAGATGACAGGTCTTCCCGCCACCGTCTTCCTACCCGAAGACTCACTCGCCGGTGACGTCATTGTTGGCCTTGGGACCACTGACGACACGAGCAAGGGACTCAGCCCCACCTGCACGTCCACGTACTCACCTGACAACGTCAAGTTCACGTACGATTCCGCGAGTAAGGCACTGTTAGAACGTCACTCACAATCACTTTTACTCTCGAATCGTATTCGATGTTTCAGATCCAAGACTATTCGTACAGATGTTTGGACAGGCTAGTCTAAGTGACTGTCTATTCGTTCTGGTGTTTTGGCAATCTAGTCTAAGTTATGAGTTATTCGTACTTGTGTTCGGGCAGTCTAGTCTAAGTTATGGGCTCTTCGTACTGGTGTTTGGGCAGTCTAGTCTAAGTTATGGCTTATTCGTACTGGTGTTTGGGCAGTCTAGTCTAAGTGACGGGCTATTCGTACTGGGGTTCGGGCAGTCTAGTCTAAGTGACGGGCTATTCGTACTAGGGTTCGGGTAGTCTAGTCTAAGTTATGGGCTATTCGTATTGAGGTTCGGGCAGTATAGTTTAAGTTATGGGCTATTCGTACTGGTGTTTGGGCAGTCTAGTCTAAGTTATGGGTTATTTGTACTGGTGTTTGGGAAGTCTAGTTTAAGTGACGGGCTATTCGCAGTGGGGTTCGGGCAATCTAGTCTAAGATATGGGCTATTAGTACTGATGTTTGGACTATTCGTACTTGTGTTTGGGCAGTCTAGTCTAAGTTATGGGCTATTCGTACTACGGTTGGGGTATTCTAGTCTAAGTTATGGGCTATTAGTACTGGTGTTTGGGCAGTCTAGTCTATGTTATAGGCTATTCGTACTATAGTTCGGGCAGTCTAGTCCAAGTTATGGGCTATTCGTACCGGGTTTCGGGTAGTCTAGTCTAAGTTATGGGCTATTCGTACCGGGTTTCGGGTAGTCTAGTCTAAGATATGGGCTATTGGTACTGATGTTTGGACTATTCGTACTGGTGTTTGGGCAGTTTGAAAATCCTTATACACAATAGGGTTTTTCTACGGTTTGAGGCAATTCATATTAATTGTAATTTTCGACAAACTTTGTAGACCGATATTTTGTATAGAGTTCAAACACTGAATTGTACAACGCGCTGTGTATTTAGTAAGGCAACTGCGTAGAGTGGACTAACAGAGTCGCTGTGTTAAATTAGAGTATCGGATTAACAGCGTTTTGTGAAAGCATAAAATCCACTGAGCGTATGCCTTTACATTAGATGTACAGTACAAATTATGATCTTAATGCACCTGTCTTAAACTGAGGCTTTAGTGTAACTGTATGGACATTGGAGTGGCTGTGTTAAGCCGTGCTACATTGTTACAAACTAAGACATTAGTTTATCTGTTTTAATTACTGAAATTAAGTTGATGTGTAACTATGACATTAAGTGTAACTGGGACATTAAGTGTAACTATGACATTAAGCGTAACTGTGACATTAAGTGTAACTATGACATTAAATGTAACTATGACATTAAGCTTAACTATGACATTAAGTGTAACTATGACATTAAATGTAACTATGACATTAAGTGTAGCTATGACATTAAGTGTAACTATGACATTAAGTGTAACTATGACATTAAGTGTAACTATGACATTAAGTTTAACTATGACATTAAATGTAACTATGACATTAAATGTAACTATGACATTAAGTGTAACTATGAAATTAAGTGTAACTATGACATTAAGTGTAACTATGACATTAAGTTTAACTATGACATTAAGTTTAACTATGACATTAAGTGTAACTATGACATTAAGCTTAACTATGACATTAAATGTAACTATGACATTAAGTTTAATTCTGACATTACATCCCCTCTATTCCATTAAGTTAACAATGTTTATGTTGCAGCTGATTCACTGGTGGTTAAGTACGACCAGGCATTTGACTATGAGGCCAAGTCCAGTTTTACAATAACCTGTACTGTATCAGATGGCTACCTGTCTAGGTAAGTTAACAAAGTATAAAATAAGACCATTGGCCTGCGCGAGTTCTGGACTACCTGTCTAATATACACAGAGGCGTAACAACGGCTTGGCATAGGCGCAGTTGCCAAGGGCGCTGGCCTGCGCCAGTTTAAAATGGCGCCGCTAAATCTCTAATTTTTAATTTTTATTTAAATATCAAGGGAGCCAAAAATAAATTAACCAATGGCGTCAAAAACCCAGTTACGCCTCTGGATATACCTTTCTTCTAACGGAAGAATACAATTAATACTATAAGAGACTCGTAAAGCTTCATCTGATTGTCAGCTGTCAAGTTGACGTTTTAAACTGTTTTTATCATAATAGGTGCCAGGGCTCTGGTAAGGCGTTGTTCATTACTCAATTAAAACTGGTGTACTTTCTAGGTGGTCGCCAATAGAAAGGAAAGCTTTAACTATTGATGACAAATAGTATTAATACTAATAATAATAATAGTGATAATAATAATAATAGTAATTATTATTATTATTATTATTAGTTGTCTTATATAGAGCGGTACTAATGAACTATGACGATAATACACATAATGGTAATAATAATAATGATAATAATAGTCATGGCAATAATACTAAGGAAATAAAAATGATAATAATAATAATAGTCTTGTAATAATCATAATACAATAGAAATGATAATAATATAATGCTAATAGCCATAATAAAATAAAATGATAACAATAATAATGGAAATAATAATAATAGTAGTAATTAAATTATTAATAATGAAATAATAATAATAATGATAATAATAATGACAAGACTTCCTCATCAAATTTAGTTTCTAAAATCCTAAATTTGGTAACAATTTATCATGATAACTTTTCAAGTGACGTACATTTTAATGATGAAATTTCAACTGACAAATTTATGTTAGAAACTTTTTTTCTATATGATCGAGTCTTGTAACACCTATTGAAATCCACGAAAAACTTGATCCTTATTTTTCAATCTTAGTCCCGGTGACGACACCCTGACCCTCATTATCACAGACGTCAACGAGCCCCCAGTGTTCGACAAGACCGAGTATTACTGTGCAATAAATGAAGGGGCCGTGAGTATCTCAGACTGTTAGCATTAAATGAGTGATGTCAACCGTTTGAAAGATACAGAGATCACGTGACCTATTTGCGTTTCCCGTATTACATTATTGTGTGCAATTCACGTTATTAATTTAATCAATCACAACATTTAGATTTGTAAAACAATAAATAACAATAATAATTAAATTTATTTTTTATAGAATTTTAGGGTGAATTTAATGTCTTGTTTACTTCTGTGCAACTTGTATTTACTTACATAACGGGAAAACATCTTATAATCATGGACCTATTTTTTCTCATAACTTAAATACTTCTCACAGGTTGGTGCAACGTCCTGCAACCTTAACGCAGTCATCACTGACCCCGAAGACGTCACAGTAGGGTCGGTGTTCTTCTTGCCTGATAACGATGGAAACCGGTTTTCGTATGTGGATCAATGTTTAAACTAAGGATGTTTAAAACTGTTTTGGTATACAGATTTTCTGATTTAGGACCAGGTCCTCGAGTCTTAGAGGAACGTGTAGGGACGGCGCCATTGTACATTTTATTGTTTCCTAAGAAATAAGTAATCTATATTATCTATTGATTTCGGGTTGTTGGGATGGGGGTCTTTAGTGAGTTTAAACATCACCCCCCCCTCTCCCTGGACGTGACCTTTATTTGCAATGCATTCTAAAGTTTCCCCGCAGCCATGTCTGATTGACGTGATATTATACTATAAGAAAGGACCATCCTCTGGAACAGGGTGAGAGAAGCCTGATATGATATTATGTAAGAGAGGACGATACACCTGGCACATATAGAGATTGGCCTGACATGATATTATATAAGAGAGGACCATCCAATTGGCACAGGGAGAGAGAGGCCTGACATGATATTATATAAGAGAGGACCATCCCCTGGCACAGGCAGAGAGAGGCCTGTGGGTAAGGTTAGCTGTTTGGGTCCTCTCCATATAAAAATTAGTTAAGATGCGATCTTCCAAGTTGTTAATATCTGTGGAATAACTATTATTATTTATTTTAATATTTAAAACATTTGTTTGTATCATGATAAAAAAAAATTAGTTGACCGATTTAAGTAAATTAACAACCGGTTTCAGTTTCAAAACCGACAAAAGGAGAACCGTTTTTGGTTAAAATTTTTAGTGTAAAATGTATTTGTTTTTTCCGTGTGTTTGATAGATTACAAACAACTAAGTATTTAATAGTTTATATTGATATCCATAATGTAAAACACTGTTCTTGATTGACTTACACAGCTTTACTTTAACCTATGGGACCTGTCATGATCTATTTACACGTACGATTTACGTTTTACCGTTTTTAAAAAAAAATAAACTATAGACTCATTTAATGTCTTAAGGCTAATATACATTTTTGATTTATAAAAATTATAGTTTTGCTATGTAGGTTTATAAATCGTAAACACGTCTATGCAAGTTTATTTTAAGGAGTCTATTTGTCACGCATTTTCCGTCCACAGGTACACCCAGTCGTCCGGTGCCGTGACCTTCTCTGTCAATTATGACGTAGACCCGGGCACACTGCCCACGGACACCAACCTGATTTTGGCTGCCGTTGACAGCGGTGGTCTGACTAGCTCTGTCACTGTCGTAGTGCATGTCAATGACATCAATGACAACTCTTGCAGCACTGACTCGATAGTGAGTACGGCGTAGATCCTACAGTTATGGATGTACACAGTTAAAGATGTACACAATTATAGATGTCCACAGTAATAGATGTACACATTTATAGATGTACACAGTTATGGATGTACACAGTTAAATATGTACACGGCTATAGATGTCCACAGTAATAGATGTACACAGCTATAGATGCACACAGCTATAGATGTACACAGTTATATATGTACACAGGAATAGATGTACACAGGAATAGATGTACACAGGAATAGATGTACACAGGAATAGAGTCCACAGTTGACTGTAAACTATGCAATAATTACTGTTAATCGCAAACAGTAAACATTTAGTATTATGCATTTCACATTAAAAATTCCATTCAATTTTCCACTGGTCGATATAACGTTACCAATAAAATACGAGACATATATGACTATGTTTAGCATATCTTTACCGGCCAAAAGTCGCCAGTGGAAGAGTAGTTTCGTTTAATACGTTCATGTAATGCACATATACGCACACGCTTCTGTAAAAACTATACCAAAATTCATAAACGTATTTGCGCTTAGAGTTGTTTAATGTTGAAATATTTTTTTTTGTATGTTGGCCCAATGCTAAAAACAACTCACATCATGCTATCTTGTATGTTATTGTAACTTTGTAAATTGTTGGGTGACTCTTTTTATCTATTACAAAATATAAATTCAGAACTTGGTTTTAGGTCAAACAGAAATTGACAAAACTCAGGCAAATCTAGATCTTAAATTTTAATACAGAGGACGAAAAACACGGTGGCAAAATATTATCATATCGTGCACTGAACTCATCTGTCTACACAGTGTGTTAAGTATTCAGCAGAGCCTCTCAACAGTTTATCAGCCCAAGATGTATTCCCCAGATACTCTTCAAGGCTGACCAGTTCACGCCTTTGAAACAACTTGGCACCTTCAGCGGCACCGACGCTGATCTGACGGCCCCAAATAACGAGGTCCACTTTGAGGTGACGTCAGCCAGCCCATCGTCGGCGTCAACGCACATATACGTGGCCAGGAATGGGGACATATTTTATGCCAGTAAGTTACAGAGAATTAGTTTGATTTTGTTACACCTCCCATGCTTAAAATGACCACAAGGTAGATCAATGTCTCAGAAACTCAAATTTAGATAACAAAATGAATAAAATTGATTTAATAAATGTATCAGTAATTGATCAGTGATTTATGAAGACTAGGTCAGTAGCATCAGAAGGGGAGCCAGAGTGTAGAGAAGCGCAACGTTTGACACCCTGAAAGGGGGTTAAACGCAATGAAAAATGGCAGATTTGTCAGTTATCGCCGAAATAAAAGTTTTCATTAAAATTTTAAGATAAATACAATATCAAGGTGTCACCATACAGCACTTGATGTCCCTACAACTGGCTTACACAGTGGAGTCCCATGAGGAAATTCTCTATGGGATGACACAATGCGTTTACATGAAATGGTTGACACAATGAGTTTACATGAAATGTTTGACACAATGAGTTTACATAACATTGTTGGCACAATGCGTTTACATGAGATGGTTGACACAATGCGTTTACATGAAATGGTTGACACAATAAGTTTACATAAAATTGTTGACACAATGCGTTTACATGAAATGGTTGACACAATAAGTTTACATAAAATTGTTGACACAATGCGTTTACATGAAATGTTTGACACAATGAGTGTACATGAAATGGTTGACACAAACCGAGTAACGTCACTATGCTATTATAAATGTTCGTGACAATTATAAAATATATTTCTCGACTCCTTCTCGCCCTAGATCATTTTGAAAGCGCAGATGATGGGACATCGTTCAACGTGTACGTCCGCTGTGTGGACGCTGGGAGCCCACGGACCACATCCACCACCACAGTGGTTATGACATACAGCGAGGTAATTACTACGACAACCACCACTGTCAGTACAACCACAGTTACGACAACAACCGCAGCACCAGAGAAAGATCTCTGGGACTATGTGGAGTTCAAGGCGCTATTTGGTACAATGATGGCCATTATAGGTGATTAGCTCTTCTATATCCAATTTCAGTTGCTTCATACTAGTTTCAACATTTTGTGCACATTACATTTAACAGGTGTGACACAATACATATTACAGTTGGTACACACTACATTTACTGCACATTTCAGATGCGTCACTTTACCTTAAAGTTAGTGTACATTAAAATAGCATTTTGCCCAAGAACAAAAGACATAAATATGTATTGACATCTATATTATGTCTCGTTCAAAGCTTCTGGCTGCCCTACTTGATGTCACATGTATATTCTCTCTCATCTCCAGGTCTGGCTGCCCTACTTGGTATCACATGTATATTCTCTCTCATCTCCAGGTCTGGCTGCCCTACTTGGTATCACATGTATATTCTCTCTCATCCACAGGTCTGGCTGCCCTACTTGATGTCACATGTATATTCTCTCTCATCCTCAGGTCTGGCTGCCCTACTTGGTATCACATGTATATTCTCTCTCATCACCAGGTCTGGCTGCCCTACTTGGTATCACATGTATATTCTCTCTCATCACCAGGTCTGGCTGCCCTACTTGGTATCACATGTATATTTTCTATTATCCACAGGTCTGGCTGCCCTACTTGGTATCGGTTGGTTGTGTTTAAAGTGTCTCCAGAGTGCCGCGTGCGCTAACTTTCAATGTTGTCCCCCTCAAAGGTTCTCATTCATTTGCCATTTTAAGTTATTTATTTAAAAAAAACCTAAACAGTTTAACAAAAAATTTAAACGAAAAAGTGGATCGCAGCGTATTAAAATTGCTTTCTTCTTACTCTTGAAAAAAACTTTCTCTCTATAAAGACATATTTTAATCAAAAGTAAAACAATAATAATAACACAATTATTGAAATATTAAGAACTTTATAAATATATTGTATTCATATATTTATTTAAAGTTCACTTTTTTAAGCCATTGGAAAAGAAAATTCATCATTTGATTTGAATTTGAGACCTGACAACCATTGCTGTCATGTGGTGTTTGACAATACGGGAAAACGAATAAATAAATAGCAAGAAAGCTATTAACAACAAATAAATACATCAATTTATATAAAAAGGAATTTAAGATTGAAAAAAAAATGTTACGCTAAAATAAAAAATTAAGAGCGGCAACTCTGAGTCACTTAAAAATGGTTAAGTTGTATGTGTTCTGCACTGATTGTGTTTCTTAAGCAGATCTCAATTTCTTCTAGGCCACCCCCGGAACCTCCAAGAAAAATAACGCCATACAAGCCCCCGCCGTAAGTGCTGTCAGTGAACTAGTTGACACTTTCAATCAAAACTGTAAGTGCTGTCAGTGAACTAGTTGACACTTTCAATCAAAACTGTAAGTGCTGTCAGTGAACTAGTTGACACTTTCAATCAAAACTGTAAGTGCTGTCAGTGAACTAGTTGACACTTTCAATCAAAACTGTAAGTGCTGTCAGTGAACTAGTTGACACTTTCAATCAAAACTGTAAGTGTTGTCAGTGAACTAGTTGACACTTTCAATCAAAACTGTAAGTGCTGTCAGTGAACTAGTTGACACTTTCAATCAAAACTGTAAGTGCTGTCAGTGAACTAGTTGACACTTTCAATCAAAACTGTAAGTGTTGTCAGTGAACTAGTTGACACTTTCAATCAAAACTGTAAGTGCTGTCAGTGAACTAGTTGACACTTTCAATCAAAACTGTAAGTGCTGTCAGTGAACTAGTTGACACTTTCAATCAAAACTGTAAGTGCTGTCAGTGAACTAGTTGACACTTTCAATCAAAACTGTAAGTGCTGTCAGTGAACTAGTTGACACTTTCAATCAAAACTGTAAGTGTTGTCAGTGAACTAGTTGACACTTTCAATCAAAACTGTAAGTGCTGTCAGTGAACTAGTTGACACTTTCAATCAAAACTGTAAGTGCTGTCAGTGAACTAGTTGACACTTTCAATCAAAACTGTAAGTGTTGTCAGTGAACTAGTTGACACTTTCAATCAAAACTGTAAGTGCTGTCAGTGAACTAGTTGACACTTTCAATCAAAACTGTAAGTGCTGTCAGTGAACTAGTTGACACTTTCAATCAAAACTGTAAGTGCTGTCAGTGAACTAGTTGACACTTTCAATCAAAACTGTAAGTGCTGTCAGTGAACTAGTTGACACTTTCAATCAAAACTGTAAGTGCTGTCAGTGAACTAGTTGACACTTTCAATCAAAACTGTAAGTGTTGTCAGTGAACTAGTTGACACTTTCAATCAAAACTGTAAGTGTTGTCAGTGAACTAGTTGACACTTTCAATCAAAACTGTAAGTGCTGTCAGTGAACTAGTTGACACTTTCAATCAAAACTGTAAGTGCTGTCAGTGAACTAGTTGACACTTTCAATCAAAGCTGTAAGTGCTGTCAGTGAACTAGTTGACACTTTCAATCAAAACTGTAAGTGCTGTCAGTGAACTAGTTGACACTTTCAATCAAAACTAATTCCAATATGATCTCTCTGTGCTTGGTGACAACACTGCCTCTGTGTCATCTAATTATGGTAATCTTAAAACTTTTAAACTTCTCACACATGTGACGACCTTATAAGACACGTACTTAGGGTAGCCACAGAATGACATTGTAATGCCTTAAAGTAAAAGATGATGTAACTATGGTGATGTAAACTTGTTTCAGACCCACGTCCGTAGTCAGGACCCAGCCCACAGTCAACCCCAACTGGGAGAACCATGCCTGGAGCATAAGTAGGTCACACCTTCTTCTTCTTCTATATATTAAGGGGCCACAATCAATTTATTGAGCATTATGGCTCCTATGAATGTAGATGGGATTTGCACTGTTTCTGTGCCTGGTGTTGATGAGGATATTTCACTGGTTTGTTTAGTTGTTGTGGAATCAACATGAACAAGGCGATTACCGTAATGAGACCAGTTACATCCATGATTCCCTTCGATAAAACTCTAGAGAGCTTTACCAACAGAGCGCCCATACAGTTAAAGAAGATTTTGAAAAAAGTACACCACATAAGCCTACCCGCATATATCTAGCCTCATCAGCCCAACCACAACAACAACGACATGACCACATCAAAATGGCAAACTTACGAACAGCACTGCGCCAAGATAAACCATCCGCGCCATTATTAACAACCTATCGCAGCTACCCAACAAACATTAGACAAACCGATTCCCAACAAATTAACAACACACCCTCATCAGCACCATCACCAACACATCCTCCTCTGCAACACCTAACCAACACCATCTCACCAAAACTACCTCACCAACACCATCTCAAACACGCCACCTCACCAACACCGTCTTATAAACACCATGTCATCAACACTATTTCACCAACACCATCTCAAACACACCACCTCACCAACACCGTCTTATAAACACCATGTCATCAACACTACCTCACCAACACCACCTAACCAACACCAACGTAATACACATTCTGACAAACGTCACCTCGCCAACACCAACTCAACACCACCATCTCAAAAACACCACCTCACCAACATCATCTCATCAACAACATGTCATCAAAATCATCTCACCAACACCAACTCAGCAACACCACACACCCAACACCACCTCACCAACACCACATCCCCAACACCATTTCACCAACATCATCCCAAGAACACTATCTCTCCAACAATACCTCACTAACACCAGCTCACCAACACCATATCACCAACACCACCTCACCAACATCCCCTTATCATCACCATCTCACCAACACCACCTAAACAACAGCATCTGATCAACACCCGCTCACCAACACCATCTTATCAACACCACCTCACCAACTTCACCGTATGCAAACCATATCACCCAGAACAACTTATACATTTCATTAACATTCATACGATCACAGCAACATTACCCCATCAACAATATGATTACAGCATCATTACCCCATCCAACATACGATCACAGCAATATTACCCCATCCAGCCTACGCTCACAGCAATATTACCCCATCCAGCCTACGCTCACAGCAATATTACCCCATCCAGCCTACGCTCACAGCATCATTACCCCATCCAGCCTACGCTCACAGCAATATTACCCCATCCAGCCTACGCTCACAGCAATATTACCCCATCCAGCCTACGATCACAGCAATATTACCCCATCCAGCCTACGCTCACACCAATATTACCCCATCCAGCCTACGATCACAGCAACATTACCCCATTCAGCATACGGTCACAGCAATATTACCCCATCCAGCCTACGATCACAGCAATATTACCTCATCCAGCCTACGATCACAGCAACATTACCCCATTCAGCATACGGTCACAGCAATATTACCCCATCCAGCCTACGATCACAGCAATATTACCTCATCCAGCCTACGATTTCAGCAATATTACCTCATCCAGCCTACGCTCACAGCAATATTACCCCATCCAGCCTACGCTCACAGCAATATTACCCCATCCAGCCTACGCTCACACCAATATTACCCCATCCAGCCTACGATCACAGCAACATTACCCCATTCAGCATACGGTCACAGCAATATTGCCCCATCCAGTAACCCCCCCCCCCCAATCATTGTACATTAACATTATAATGAAGTCACCTCAGTTCTCACGAATTCTTGCCATGATAAAAGGCATCCCTTGTAAAGCAAAGATAAATATGTCAGGCAGTCAATGATTTCTGGTGACCACGCAATTAAAATAGTGATGGAACAAAAAAGTAATAGGGAAATCATAATCACTAATGCCAATCCACTGGATTAAAATAATATTCGCCCAATTTTCTTTACCGATCCTCCACAGATACGGGATCTGGTCAGTTAGACAATGTCCATTATTATCATTACCACTGAGTAGATCATGTCTATTGAGGTGAGTACCATAATGTAGTTAATCAGCTCAATTATAAAAAAGTTATAAGAGATAATCTCAAAGAAGCAAGTTGCTGAATTGTTAAATGCCATTTACGTCCCTTTTAACAAGGGGAAATAAAACATTAAAGGCATTGTAGAGTGCAAGCCTTTTGATATTGAGAACGTTTCGTATTTTAAATGCAGAGAAACCATAATTAAAACATTATCAATGTGTCGTCCATATATATAAATAGTTTTGGAATCAACACCAAACATAATTTGTATAAATCAATTTATCAATAACTGAACAAAAACACACTGAAATGTGAAAGGGGAAATATTCAATAACATTCTAGTGAGTCTCTTCATTGTTGTTATTACCTACCTTTTTATGAAAGAATCACTAAACTTTTTAAGTATTGGAAATATTAATTAAAAAGTATTTAGCCAAAAAAAATAATTTATAGATATGGCGTCATTTTACTTTCGTTCTGACTTAGCATACGTCATATCCGTCTTTACAATTGTGTCAAAATTTGTTGAATGACTTTTGTTTCTACTTCTCTTATTACAGATGACAAGATTGAAGGTGACCTGTAGCGATATATCTCGTGAAACAAAAAAAAATAATTATAAATAAATTTTACAAAATAATTATAAATTAATCCACAAACCTTTGAAAGTTATCCTTTAGACAGATAGCCTTTGACCTTCTTGTTTTACATTTAACATAGCCTGAATAAAGTATTAGAATACCAGAACCTTCAACGCACATTGCTAACTTTACTTTCCAGCCCCACATCCCCGATGTAATCGATGTAAGTGGAGAGAATAAGAGGTAGACGAATGAGAAGAAAACATTTTGTGATTTGTTAAGATTTTAATTAAGATTCTTCACTATTTATTTCTTTTCGTGTATAAAATTTGCTCCATGACAATTTTTTAAACGGTTGCAAACAATAGTAATACAATTTATTTTATTAATTTGGTTAATTAAAATTATTTTAAACGAACATACAATAGAGTTCTACAATTCTCATATAGAAAGTTACGTAACAGATTTTTAAGGGAGTAAAGAGAATGTTGAATATAGTGTAGACAATGAAGGGCTAGGGTTAAGGACAGCTGTCTAATTTGAAATGTTGGAAATAAAAGATGTGATGAAGGTCCCAAAATGTTCACTAGTTATTTTGATGGATGATCTGGTTTTACTGTTATTATGCCATATTAGAGTTTTCGTAGATCTGTATTTTAAAAAAAAAATTTGTAGCCAGTATTATTTTTGTTAAATTCAAATTCGGAAAAAAAAAAACCATTACAAAATCAAGACTTTATATATATTTAAAAATCAGTTAAGTTTCTAATATTTAAACAGTTTCTTCTCCAACTTTTAAAAAGGATTTAACACTTGCAACAAATAGATTTTAAAGAAAATTTATGTATTTTCATATCCATTTTTCACAATAAAGACTTTGTATCGGCACGTTTATGTGTTTATTTATATATTTTCTATACACATATGTACATCTGGGACAAAACAGTTGTGTACATCTAGTGGAGCGTCTGTTTCATTTCAAGAAATTCTTATTTTATTTCACAATTACATACAGTTATTATAAATAATGTTCAAATAGAAATAGTATTTAATTGTTTTACTTATGTTCCACACGTGTTGTATGCACATTTGGCACCATACATTTATATATAAATCGACATTAATGAAAAAATAAATGTGTTATACATTTAATATACATTTATTATAACACATTAAAACTGTGTTATACATCGTGTTGTCTAAATGTTGTAAAATATAAACTCTTTAACGACGAAGACCTTGAGTCAGAAAATTTATTATGATAATTGCACACTCGTTTAACCGACTTGCACCGACTATATATCATGATAATAGTCTATATGTTTACTGTTGCAATATCAATTAAACAAGTAGCATCAGTAATCATATAAGTTTCAATTCATCTATATTTATGTATCCAGTGTTCAAAGATGATATTTTGAATACTAATAAATAACAATAAAAAAAATACATTGAATTACTTAAACTAGAATTCAGCTATAGATAGATACACACAACTAGTATTGCATTTTTTTCACTTGCATTTTTTTCACTTGCATTTAAATATTTTATATCAGTGGTATTCCAACATTGTATTTTACTGGTATTTAAAAGTTCGTGAAAACTTCTGAATGTGAAAGTTTTGAGGTTCGTTACACCAACTGACAGTGGCATAGTTAGTGTTTTTTGTCATCCAGAGATTTTCGTTTCCATCCACCTCCAAGAAGAAAAAAAAAGTACCTTGGAATTTTAAGTACAGTAGAAGTCCATTAGTCGGGCATCCAACAGTCCGGAATGCCCGATAGTCCGGCATCACTCCGGAAAATTGTAACAATTTTGGTTTTCTCCAAAAATGTGTCTTTAAAGCAAATAAAAACGCTCGAGAGCTATTTGGAAGTTTTCGGGGTAGTTCGGGATCATCCGGAAGCGCTCGGTATTGTTTGGAAACAATTAGCGGCCGGCTAGTCTCAGCTGTCACAACAAATACAGGTGCAGTGCAGCACAGTTAATCAACAGTGTAGTAAACCCTCAGCCTACTCAAAATCTTGAAGAAAGTGACCCAGATGCCGAAACGGAAGAAAAGGAAAAAATCAGCTGGGCTGAAGCTGCAGAATCACTAAATAAGTTTATCTCTTTTGCTGAGGCTAGTACTAGCTACAGTGCTTCAGAAATTATTGATTTCCATATCATTAGAAATAAATTTTATACTAAACGCCAGAAGTCAAGAAAACAAAAAGACATTCGTGACTTTTTTAAATCTAAGGGAAATATGTTTTACAGTACGTCTACATACATAACATGAAATGTAAAATAAACTTTGTTGTATTTGCATACTGTATTTGTAGTTTAATTATTAACCTAATTGTTCTTATAATTACGATTTATGTATGTATGTAGTTAAAAAAAACAAAGTACATTTGTTTTACGGCAGAGCCTACACTAAAAAGAAGGGGCACCGCCCGATAGACCGGAATTTTCGGTAGTCCGGCACAGAGCCGGTCCCGAACGTGCCGGATTATCGGACTTCTACTGTATATAAAAAGGTGTTCCCGTGACGGCCCATCCAACCCCAACATTGCTACGCCATGGACTTCTGATATTGGTGTTTTCATACTAAATAATATATATATAACCGTATTATGGACTGTTATTAATGGAGAATGTTATCTCTTATTTAAGTCTATGGCTCGTTAAAAAAACAGTCCATAACAAAGGACGATACCAAAGTTTAAATACAATGCCAAATAATACGATACTCAAAGCCAGGGCTAATAACAATTAATACGTTTTTAATGTGTCAACTTCAATGAATTACAAAAGAAAGAGAATATGATTAATACTATTGACTTACAGTTTGGCTGGTACCGGTACTGTGTTAATAAAATTACAATGAGCAAAAGTTGTACAATTAAAGAAAATCTACACACAACAAAGCACTGTCTAGTATTACAATAACACACGCTCCCAATCTCTTGATAAACTATCTCTCTCTCTCTTTCTCTCTTCATTCAATCTTTAGCCTTTTTATAGTCTACTTCAAAGGATTCCATAAACGCCGTATGCATTGTTTTGATTTCCAATTTAATCTAGATTATTCTATCATTTTCTGACTGGAACGGACGATTCTAAGCTTTGTTGTAAACAAGGTTAAATGTTGCTAGCCACACCCCCAAACGGCCTCGACTGCAAGAGGTCATGCACGGGGAAATCATGGAGCACATCGCCTACATTGCGAACCATCTTACTTAAATCCTTGTATTGAAAATACATATTTATATAATTTATCATTACATACATGTGCACAGTTTTCTTTCTATTTATTTGCGTATTTATGTAACTGACAAACATTTGTATGTGTTATGGTTGATGAGACTGAAGCAGATCTTTAGAGGCACTTTGTTCTAAATGATTCTTGTTGGGACTGAATAATAGCCCCATGGGAATACTGCTTGCTCCTGAATTGTGCTGCCTTCTAGTATTTATTGAAACATAAAGTAACATACAAGTCAATCTTGTTAGTGTTAATTAACTAATTATAAAAGTGTTGGACTGCGATAAAGCTTTCAAGTAGATTAATTAGACACGAACAATCTGTGTCAATATAACAATATATGTTAAGTTTTAATAATAAGTTTAAATAAGTAGACGTTTCGGCACTTCCCTTCATCAGTACAACAACAAGACATTTAAATAAGTATAAATTAAATCTACACAAACATCTGCTTAAGTGTAATGCAAAATTATTATTAAAGCTTAACATATATTGTTATATTGACACAGAGTGCTCGTGTCTAATTAATCCTTGTTAGTGTTAATTGAATTGCATATATCCAAGATAGGTTAACATATGCGTTAAAATGATATCCAGCAAAATCAAGCAACTCTCACGCACATAATGTAAGAAATAAACCAAATAAGTCGATAGCGAAAATGTCTACCAAACTTTGGCTTTGGGACCACTGGTTTGATTTGGGACCATTGATTTGAACTTGTAACAAATGCTTTGACTTATTGAACAATGGTTTGTCTTTGGAAACAATGCGTTGACTCAGGGACCAATGGTTTGACTTTTAGACCACTGGTATGATTTTTAAGACCTTCAGTTTGACTTTGAGACCACAGGTATGATTTTGGGACCAGTGGTTTGCCTTTGGGACCATTGGTTCGACTTTGGGACCACTGGTTAACGGCCTACCACCCTGCCATCAACTGCTTGCTAAAAAAATCCAATAATCTAAGTGATCAATGTCAGATTATATGATTACGTACTGTGAAGCCATTTTCTCCCCGATTGCCTATGGGACAAAAGAATCACAGAACTATTGAACCGTGACGGCACACACGTTTGAACCTCAGATCAATGGCAGCTACCTTATGAAATAGACATTAATGTTAAGTCAGGCCATACATTTCACTCCAAACCGTTACCGCACAGGTGAATAGTCGTTCACTGACTTTGTTACAAGTCAATGTTACGTCAAGTTTATTTCTTTTCTTAATACTTTAAGCAAGGGGTTCTCAGCTCGTGGGGTTAAAGGGGGTATTGTAAAGGGGTACTGAAGACCCAGAAAATAAGTTTTGTATTTTAAAAAAAGAAAAACCATTTTTTTATCGCGGTGGGTGTGGGAACTATGTTTTGAAATCAAGATAGGGATGTGGTAAGTTTGTCAAAATGAGAGGGGGAACCAGTTCCCCAAAAACATATATTTTAAAACCTCTCTTTAAAGTTAACGATTAATACATGTGTACATGAGAGAAATTAACACATATTTAAAACATAAGATTTAAGGATTGTGACATTAGACTTAAGAATTATGAAATTTGATTTAATGGTTATGACATGAGACTTAAGAATTATGACATTAGACTTATGAATTACCACATTTGATTTAAGCACAGACATGCCATCTAACTTTGATTAATGTTTCTAAAAAGAAAGAATATAATGGGAGGGGAACACGGATAATGTTTGTGTTCAATTTATGTCACATGTCTAAGTCCAGATATTTTTAGCAGCATATGTCCCTAAATTTTATTTAAATATGTCTTTTTTAGTACAACAATAGGTCACTTTGTGATTAAAAAAACACATTGTATATTGATATCCGCATAGGTCCTCTCATTCTAAACAAATGTCCTATACTGATATCCGCATAGGTCATCTCATCCTTATTTTGGTATCAGCATCATTATTTTCTTGTTAAATAAATCATGTTTAGTTGTGTCAGCATTGTTCCTTTCAAGTTAAAGAAATGTCCCTGTAATAGTATCAGCATGGGGCCTTGCAAGCTAAACATATGTCTATGTAATTGTATAAGCATGAGTCCTTTCATAGTATACTAAAATGGGTAACTTTTTGTCAAATAAATAAGTCCTCATAATTGTATACGTATGAGTATTTATATTTATACACGTATGTATACTTATATTTTTACTAACACGTTGTCTCTTCACATCACGTGACAATATTCTTATATCAGTTCGAAAACATGAAGCCAAACCGCCTTTGAAAACCAAACCAGATTCACCCCATTTCTAGCCCGCTAAACCGGCCTCCTGTCGTGCACCTCCACCGACTTTGTTCATGTTCCCACCCTGTGCCCTAGCACCTACCCAGCACCCTGACTCTGTTCTTATCCACACCCTGTGTCCTAGCTCCAACCCTACACCACCACCGACTCTTTTTACACCCCCAATCCTGTATCCTCGCCCCTACCCTACACCACCACCGACTCTGTTCATATCCCCTCCCTGTGTCCTTGCCTATCATATAACATCTCAATAGTTTCTCTGCAATTATTAAAAATGAAACAGTTTCATTTGTCTTTTGAGAAAATTGATACATTTTTATATTATTACACGTATGTGTACTTATATTTGTACTAACACGTTGTATTTTAACAGTAGTCTCATCCCAAAAACAGTAAAGACAATGCGTGGACACCGAATGGCAACACACACACATACACAGGCAGACACGTAAACGCACACACAAACATATTAGCATTCACTTTGTCTGCTTATTCCCATTGATAACTTCACTAAAGATTTCACTAATCAAATATTCCATTTCAACGTATTGCGCTCTTGATTCAAAGTCAGCGCAGGCGGAAGGCTCAATGTACAAGTGCAGTGTGAGGTCATCCTAGGTCAATTTCCGACATTCATTTCATTTCTCGTATGCAACTCGCGTCCGTTACTTGGGACAATTTGTTAAGATATTGGTAACTGTAACCTCTGGTTAGCGCGTTATTGGACAGGTAACTATAGCATCAGGTAACGCGAGGTTAAACAAGTCACTTAAAGATGATAGAGATTCGAAATAGAGAGAATCATTCTGCGTGCTTGTCAGGTCTCTGAAGTTGTTGTATGGGATTTTACGGATAACTGTGATATCAGTGTGGATTGAATTGGATAGAAAATCCTATCCTGGATTAACACAGGCGACTATATAATCCGGTCGAGTTCTAAAGGTTATTGACTGAAACAGGTAAGACGTCAGACCTTTTTGGTGTGTACACGTTAAAAGTCATAGATTGTTTGTTTATTTTTATTTATAAAACCTATTTCCTCTTTGACTTTTATCTTTTTTAAAGAAGCAACAACTTCATTTATACGACTGAATTTTTTTTTAAATATATTAAAATAAATGTTTTTTTTTTGTTTTTAATTATTTTTTTTTCAAGAAAATGATTGTACAATATTTTTGTAATGAATTATTAATATTTTTTTAGTGCACCTATATTTTATTTGAATAGCAAAGGATGAAACCTAGCACATGGGTAACAATTTGGATTATGGGATTCGGACTGATAGGCGTTGAAGGGGTAGGTTGTTAACTTGATGTAATTAAAATTTACCTTTTTTTTAACCAACATTTTTAATTATCATACAACATTATTTCGGGAACATTTTTACCGATGACAGGAAGAAAATGGATGGAGAGGCAGAAACAAGAGTTCAGAGGGCAATTGCAGTCTGTTTTCAAAAACGCCCAGCGTCTAAGACACATAAGACAGAAGATGGAGACCAAAGTCAGGCTAAATAACGCAGTCTTCTATTTCAAACATAATTCACAAGTGAGAGACATGGGTCTGAATAAAACTCTAACTCTCAAGAAAAAAAAAACCATTCACCTGCGATATTAGATGTTGAGGCGAGCAGCTGGTAATACAAGATGGGTCCACATTTGGAACCAATAACAAAAGACATTCAGACCAACAATAAATGAATTAGTTTAGAGTGCATGTCAACAAACCTGCATTGCAGGCGTACAACAGCAAGAAGACTGGTTTCAGAAGCTGGGTAGACTAGGCTGCCATAGGATTTCCCTGTTTAAGGACACTCTAAAAATATCACACGCATGAACTTCCAGAAGGTCTAACATCTTGGAGCAAACAGTCAACTATATCTCCCCCTTCCAGTAGGTCTCACACCTTGCTGTAATCAGTCAACTATATCTCCCCTGTGACGCCTTCCTTCCAGTAGGTCTCACACCTTGCAGTAATCAGTCAACTATATCTCTCCTGTGACGCCTTCCTTCCAGTAGGTCTCACGCCTTGCAGTAATCAGTCAACTATATCTCTCCTGTGACGCCTTCCTTCCAGTAGGTCTCACACCTTGCAGTAATCAGTCAACTATATCTCTCCTGTGACGCCTTCCTTCCAGTAGGTCTCACACCTTGCAGTAATCAGTCAACTATATCTCCCCTGTGACGCCTTCCTTCCAGTAGGTCTCACACCTTGCTGTAATCAGTCAACTATATCTCTCCTGTGACGTCACCCGTTTAAAACAAGACAGAAGAAACAGAAGTTAATGTTGCAAAATTATTAGAAGACTAAAAATACATCTTAAATAATTTTGAAATTTAGCCGAAGTAAATGGTTAATGTAAGACTTTTGTGAAATGAATCTACGCGCCTCCCCCACAAACCGATCTCTCAACCCCCACCCACCCTCCAAAAATAATAATCCTTATTAGGACATGCCAAACACAATGTTTTAATGTACAGCAGGCCAGAAATACAATGTGTCATCATGAAAATTAACTTTGTAGATTGTGTTATGTGTAGTTCGAGATTCAAATTAATGGGCAGAGCAGTGATAATTGGAGACCGGGGAGAAGGGGGGATTTAGGCACCTAGCCCTGATGCCACCGAGAAGACGGAGCAAAAATAGTTATTTTTCTTGTGAATTTATTCTTATTGTTTTGAGAAACAGACTCAACATTTTAGCTTTTGCCCTTGGTGTGGTTGTCATCGACATACTCCTGCTAGGGTTGCAATTCATGGCTACATGGCACACTCACAGTTAATATCTAACCGATAGTTGATCGTTTTATTATTCAAACACATGAACTATATTTTAGTTAGTATATTTTTTTTGCCATCATAAAAAGACGTGTTGTATTACACAATATAACTATTAATGAGTATCCAAAACTGTTATATAGATGGTCTGTAAAATACTTAATCCAATATTGTATCTGCCAGACAATTACCTTCAACGCATTCAGCCCGAACACGGTGAACATCAAAGTCGGTGCCCACAACATGACAAAGCTGACGAGTCCCGTGAGTAAACTTTATCAATTTGCATTCGTCATTGTTGACGAGGACAAAAAGAAGATTCAGTTAATGTAAACAGCTGTGCTGGAAAAGGGACATGACCCCGATAACTAACGACGGTGGACCGTGTCAGAATTTATTTCCCTTTAACATTTTAAAAAGAATATTTAAAAATTACAAGAGATAAATTATTTTTAAAAAAAAACACATATTTTTCTTAAATATTCACAGAGTGGTTGACTTAGTTATCGAGTAGCTGACTTAGTTACCGAGTGGCTGACATAGTTACCGAGTGTCTGACTTAGTTACCGAATAGATGACTTAGTTACCGAGTGGCTGACTGACCTACCGAGAGGCTGACTTAGTTACGGAGTGGCTCACTATTTACAGCGTTGCCAACTAGTTAAATGAGTGTCTGACCTTTTAACTGAGTGCTGACCTATTTACTGTGCGGCTGATTTTCAAAGAATCGATCAATAAAACTGTTTTTAAAATAATTCTTCCGAAGGAAATTATCACAGAAAACTGAAGGACATGTCAAGAGATATTTTATTGATATATCTTTAGATTTCATGCACGTCAGATAGCAGCCCTAAGAAATCATGTGTGTGTTTTGTCATGTCCAACACTCAGCCATTTGAAGCCTGGATGCTCAGTGGTGACGCCGGTAAAGTATCTCAGATATCAACTTCTCCTGATAGTATCTAAGACATCCTTCTCTTTATAGTATCTCAGACATCACCTTCTCTTTATAGTATCTCAGACATCAACTTTTCTTTTTAGCATCTCAGACATCACCTTCTCTTTATAGTGTCTCATACATCAACTTCTCTTTATAGTATCTCAGACATCAACTTCTCTTTATAGTATATCAGACATCAACTTCTCTTTATAATATCTCAGACATTAACTTATCTTTATAGTATCTCAGACATCACCTTCTCTTTATAGTATCTCAGACGTCACCTTCTCTTTATAGTATCTCAGACATCACCTTCTCTTTATAGTGTCTCAGACGTCACCTTCTCTTTATAGTATCTCAGACATCAACTTCTCTTTATGTTATCTCAGAAATCACCTTCTCTTTATAGTATCTCAGACATCACCTTCTCTTTATAGTATCTCAGACATCACCTTCTCTTTATAGTATCTCAGACGTCACCTTCTCTTTATAGTATCTCAGACATCAACTTCTCTTTATAGTATCTCAGAAATCACCTTCTCTTTATAGTATCTCAGACATCAACTTCTCTTTATAGTATCTCAGAAATCACTTTCTCTTTATAGTATCTCAGACGTCACCTTATCTTTATATTATCTCAGACATTAACTTATCTTTATAGTATCTCAGACATCACCTTCTCTTTATAGTATCTCAGACGTCACCTTCTCTTTATGGTATCTCAGACATCACCTTCTCTTTATAGTATCTAAATCATCACCTTCTCTTTATAGTATCTAAGTTATCACCTTCTCTTTATAGTATCTCAGACATCACCTTCTCTTTACCTATGCTAAAATTATGTCATTTAACTAAAGTGTGTGAGATACATTGCATAATACACAGTCCCAAGACATTGCCCCAATGCATTGCTCCTGTGCAATGTTCCATTACACTGATCCAATAAAATGTCTCAATACATGAATTATTACATGGCATATAACCACCTAAATACGAAATATTTCCCAGTTTCTAGTTACCTATAATGAGCGATAACCCTTTGTAGTATACGTAGTATTTTATGAACCAATTATGAATTTAGTGTCCTGTATGTTAACACTCAACTATGAATTATTATATAGAAATTCATGACCTCTTTGCAAACACCTAATAGTTCTACCACTCATTTAGGGAAAGATAATTCAAAACACTAACTAAATTTAGACAGTACCCTTACATTGGATCATTAATAGTTTTTATAAATATATATGTAGGTCTAACAAGGATATTGTAATCTTAATCTAAGAGACAAAGAGGAATGATGAAGTTGATTGGTCCTAGAAATGATATGAAACGGTGTGATGTGTCTTAGATTGCTGAACATCTTCCTCAGATCCTTACGTCTACTACTACGGCTCACAGTCTTTGGTGGCCGGCACGAGTTACGCTGTGGTCGTAAGCTGCACAGAGGAAGTGGATCAAACAACGTGAGTAGTTGATGATAGCACAATGTTTAGGTGACGTGGTCTGTACACACAAAAAAGGTACGACGTCTTTGGATACAAAAAGGCACGTGCAGACCGTGTCACCCCATCATTAAAAAAAAAGAGGTTGAAATTGCGCGAAAATGGCAAACTACAAAGTAAAAGAAGTACAACCCGGGGCGTGCTGCTCCATCTGCCTCCTTATTCCTACAACAACGAGCAATGCAGTAACCAATAAAGAGTGTTGTTTGCAGCTATAGCAACACATGCGTTACTCGTTAGACTTCTAAAACAGTCAGAATTCTTTTTAGCCGTGCAACGAGTACCTTTTGTGATGTGCCTAAAATATTATATCTTTTGTAGTATGTGTAGTGAAAATATATACAAGATAGATGAGTATCTTTAGTATATTGTGTAGTTAATGCGTATATATTACTACACATGATACTAAAAATACTTGTATAGATAAGTTAGGGAAGTATATTTAGTAGTATGTGTACGTAATATATATACAAGGCATAGGGGTATCTTAAGTATCATGTATAGTTAATATATGTATCGCATGGGACGTATTTTTAAAAAAAAAAAGGATTAATATTAAAACACGTTTTTAAAGAAATTATAGTTTGTGTTTTATTGACCCGTAAGCTTAAATGATCTTGCAGTTAATGTTATTAACACATACTCTTTATACTGATCATGGCAGATTTCATGCCTTACAGAGCAATTAACTTTAGAACACTGATCTTTTAAAATGTATATTCCCTTAAAACATTTCACGTCGCATCATTTTTATTTGTTATAAAAAAAATCACATTCTCTGCTCAGGAAAATATCTCAAACACTGACGGTTGAAGTAGTAGACAACCAGCCTCCTGTCATCGACAATACCCAGTACCCAGCAGGTAAATGTCAACAATCCTACTGATCAATATGGACCTTCCAAATGGTAAAATGGACCTTTCAAATGGTAAATTGGATCTTTCAAATGGTAAAATGGACGGTTCAAATGGTAAAATGGACAGTTGAAATGGTAAAATGGACCTTTCAAATAGTAAAATGGACCGTTCAAATTGTAAAATGGACCTGTTCAAATGGTAAAATGGATAGTTCAAATGGTAAAATGGACCTGTTCAAATGGTAAAATGGACCTGTTCAAATGGTAAAATGTGAAAAGTCCTCTCGGAGTAACCTGATAACAAAAAAAAGTTAAGGTAAAATTAAAAAAAACGCAGTCATTTTAGAGCAAATTATTACCTACAATGTTGACTACTTACCATGAACATGTAATAACAACCTTAAGGTTCAATGCAAGCTACCCACTATGTATTTGTAATAGCTACCGTCAATTTAAATACCACCTACCCATTAGGTTCATGGAATAATTACCATTTGCTAAATACTAACTACCCATTAGGTAGGCTGTAACGTTGCAGGTATGTATGCATGCTGTAACGTTGCAGGTATGTATGCATGCTGTAACGTTGCAGGTATGTATACATGACTGTAACGTTGCAGGTATGTATGTATGGCTGTAACGTTGCGTTTAACTGATGGACACAATTAAATTAAAGTCTCAGCCACAAGTGAGTCCCTTGAATGCATGCTTCGTCAAGTCACGCTAGTAAGATGAACGTTGCCACATTCCCGCCGCCATTGTTTGGCTCGTTGTTTCTACCCTGCCGCTTCGAACCTTAACTCTTGATGCATAAGTCTTTTTCAAATACCTCATAAAATATGAGTTTAATTTCTAGTTTCCATATTGAATTCAGACACGGTTTCCCTGGATGCCAAGGCGACACCTGCGTACACGGTTGTCTACGGTGTAGAAGCTACTGATCCGGACATGGACACCTTGTTTTACAGCATTATTCAAAGTCCTGACCTAGGATACTTTAACATTGGAATAGGTCAGTAGACAATGGAATAGGTGAGTAGACAATGGAATAGGTCAGTAGACAATGGAATAGTTGAGTAGAAAATGGAATAGTTGAGTAGAAAATGGAATATGTGAGTAGACAATGGAATAGGTGAGTAGACAATGGAATAGGTGAGTAGACAATGGAATAGTTGAGTAGAAAATGGAATAGTTGAGTAGAAAATGGAATAGGTGAGTACACAATGGGATTGGTGAGTTGACATTGGGATATGCTAGTTTACAATGGGATGGATGAGTTGACATTGGGATATGTTAGTTAACTAAGAGATGGGTGAGTTGATATTGGGATATGTTAGTTGACAATGGGATAGATGGGCTGATATTGGAAAAGTGATATGAATTGTTGATTATTTTAAATGACATTGAAATATTTGAGCTGAAATGTAGATAGGAAATTTGAAATTTGAAATATTTGAGTGGACATTGCGATATCTGAGTTGACATTTGAAAATGTTATATGATAGTCCATTTGACAATGGAAACGGGATTTGTGAATAAGACAATATGACTTTAGGATATATGTGAATGTGCTATATTTGGATGGTTAATTTGACATTTGTATGTGTGAATGTGTTATTGGGATATGCGAATATGACATTTGGATATGTGATGTGACATTGGAATATGTGGTGTCACATCTGGATAAAATGAATGTGACATTTAACTTGGGAGTAAGCAATCCTAGATGGACTATGTACTTGCTTGTGGTATTTACTGTAGCAGAAAGCTTAGAGAGTTTACTTCAAAAAAAAATACAGACACCGCTATTAACGTCTGATCATCTTGTGCACATGTGGGTGGCTGGCTGTATGTACGATCATCTCCTTAGATCAGTATGATCCATTAATGATAAGACTGTTGACCAATTAAGACACTCAAACTAATTACAAATTTTAAAAAAAATTGAAACAGTCAAATGATGCGAACAAAAATTCCAAAAAAAAAAAAAAATATTTCCAACTTTACCAGGTGATGGAGTTATCTATACGCTTATTGATTTAAGATACGCCACTGTATCGACCCACACGTTGACGATAACGGTAGAAGACAAATCCCATAAGGTGAACGATTTCAAGGTTACCGTTACCCTGACAGGTAGGTCAAATTTGCATTCTGGTATTGAAATTCTAGGTCTGGAAACTATGTATGATATACAAGAGCTGCCGTGTCCAGGATTAGTTAAAGAATATTGAAACATTATAATAGGAATGAAAATATGGTTACAATCTTCCTAAGGTTGATAACTTCCACATTTTAAGATCCTACTTCTTTTCACATGAACAACATCCGCAGTATATACGATTACTGAAAACAGTAGACTCCCCGTTGTACAAAGGGTTACAATCACAATATAAATCACAATCTCCATTGTTATTGTGAGCACAGATCAATAGCTTTTTTGTCTTGAGGATAATTCAGTTACTTAACATACCATCGATTCATGTCAAATGTATCTTTATTAAACTAACAACTAAGAAATTCTAACACTTCATTATATAATTACTACATTATTACTGTCGAAAGCCATAACAATAATAACAATAATAAAGTTCATTTGAAAAATCACGCTTCATCCCCAAAGGCTCGAAGCGCGGTACAAAAACAAAGTTGGGAGATAATAACTAGCTGGAAAAAATGGTAGAAAACATCAGCCCAGCCGGTTTTTGCGAAATAGATGAGTTTTTAACTTTTTTTTGAAGGACTCCAGCGTCTGGCAGTATCTGAGAGCGTCAGGAAGGGTGTTCCAAATGGTTGGGCAGCAAATGCGAACGTGCGCTTTCCGTAAGTCTCAAGGCGAACACGCGGTATCGAGAGTTTGCCACTATCGGATGAGCGGAGTTGTCTAAGGCGTCTGAGCACTTTGAGATAGGACGGCGCCAGGTCATGCAAGCAGCGGTAGCCAAAACACATACACAACGTCATTTCATATACCCAACTACGTCACCAAATACCAAGCTCATAGAAAAAGCTACACAAATACTCTTAACACCAAAAACGCACGTACAAATCCTCTCACGATCAACAACATTTCCATTCCAAAACTTCACGCCCATAAATATAGTTCGCAAAATATATCAAGAGGAAAAAGTGTATTATCTTATTATTATTATTATGTTAAAATAATCCTATTTGTTTATCCACCAAAAAAGGATTAGAAACGAAAGTTAAGAAAACATCTCAAAGTTTAAGTAAATATATCATGTTTTGAAAGGCATAATGCAAGTTAATTTTTCCTTAAACATATTGCCAACTTTAAAATGAATCACCTTTACATCAACGAACACAGCTATCCACCCATCAAACAATCATCCACCCCAATCAATCCTTCACTCCTCAATCAATCATCCACTTTAACTGACAAAATCTTAAATCAAGCATCTCCTATAACTGATTGGTCCATTCAATCAACTATCAACTGTAGTTTCGAACATTCAATTCTTTATTTAAATAAAATATGGTATACAATAATTACTATTTAAGCATATGTTAAAAATGAATGTATATGACCACAACAACGTTGTTCATAGACTAAGATCTATTGAGCAGATCCTAATATTATTTCCACACTCAAATTAAATTCTACCCAATCATTCACAGATCTTAAAATCAACCCACCTATCAGTAGTCACTGTACCATGCTAGCCATGGTCTACTAAAGTCTTACTGACCCTTACCTTTCACAGGTCTTAACATCAACCCACCTATCAGAAGTCACTGTACCATGCTAGCCATGGTCTACTAAAGTCTTACTTACCCTTACCTTTCACAGATCTTAACATCAACCCACGTATCAGTAGTCACTGTACCATGCTAGCCATGGTCTACTAAAGTCTTACTGACCCTTACATTTCACAGGTCTTAACATCAACCCACCTATCAGAAGTCACTGTACCATGCTAGCCATGGTCTACTAAAGTCTTACTTACCCTTACATTTCACAGGTCTTAACATCAACCCACCTATCAGTAGTCACTGTACCATGCTAGCCATGGTCTACTAAAGTCTAA
This sequence comes from Omphiscola glabra, assembly GCA_964017045.1. Lineage (NCBI taxonomy): Eukaryota > Metazoa > Mollusca > Gastropoda > Lymnaeidae > Omphiscola > Omphiscola glabra. The sequence continues at coordinate 26,918,708 of OZ024806.1, forward strand.
CTTACCCTTACATTTCACAGGTCTTAACATCAACCCACCTATCAGAAGTCACTGTACCATGCTAGCCATGGTCTACTAAAGTCTTACTGACCCTTACCTTTCACATGTCTTAACATCAACCCAACTATCAGAAGTCACTGTACCATGCTAGCCATGGTCTACTAAAGTCTTACTGACCCTTACATTTTACAGGTCTTAACATCAACCCACCTATCAGTAGTCACTGTACCATGCTAGCCATGGTCTACTAAAGTCTTACTGACCCTTACCTTTCACAGGTCTTAACATCAACCCACCTATCAGAAGTCACTGTACCATGCTAGCCATGGTCTACTAAAGACAAACTGACCCTTATCATTCACAGATCTGAACACTGCTCCGTCCATCAGTAACCTACCAGCGACGGTCAGTTTTTCGGAGAACACAATGAAAGGCACGACTATTATAGACATGACCCTAGTCGACCCTGACCCCTATGTCTCCCCCATGGTCCCAGTATGTACGCCGAGTGACCCTAATGACCTGTACAATTTCAAGATATCAGGTGAATCTTATGGGCAATGGTGTAAGGTCTTAATTTTGTTGCACGTCTTCTACACATTTTTTTTAGACTTAATTTATTGGACATACTGTTTAAGAATTAAACAAACTAAAACACTACTGAAATCTATTGTCAAACAGTTTTAAAAACCATGCTAGACTATATGGGCAATAGTTTAGGTACAGTATGGACTTTTAAGCTAATTAGAATCAAGATCTATTGACATCAGTCGTCTACGAGTCGAGGGCATCTTATTACATTTATGAAATTTGCTTGACTCATTGACAAGTCGAGTGTAAAATTTGGGGCTATAAAATTAAGTGACTTTTTTTTTTTTTTTTACAATTTTGCTAGGTTTTAAAAAGTAGTAGTCGCTGCCCTATATATTTATCTATGCCCGTTGTCATTAGGCCTATACACTGTCGTGGTCGGTTGTATCAAGTGACATGTCCACTGTGACCTGTGTCATTAGGCCTATACCCTGTCGTGGTCGGTTGTATCAAGCGACATGTCCACTTTGACCTGTGTCATTAGGCCTATACCCTGTCTTGATCGGTTGTATCAAGTGACATGTCCACAGTGACCTGTGTCATTAGGCCTATACCCTGTCTTGGTCGGTTGTATCAAGCGACATATCCACTGTGACCTGTGTCATCAGGAACACGCTCTCTCACAATCTATGAAACAAGGGGAAGCCCGCTATGTATAGCAGTGTCCACTCTGTTCCCGATGACATGGGGCTGACGGACTCGGAAGTCAGCGATGAACCATGTGCCTTGGTATCAGATTTTAGTCCAGCATCAACAACTGTTTCTCGTTTATGTGTTTGTAACCGGTATCTGTGTCAAGAGCACAGCAGCCGTTAAGTAAGCTAACGAAATATTTACCCGTATTCGATATTCTAAATTATATCTATACTAGCAATGACCCTTGGAAATATTGGCTCTTAGTGTTAATATAACGTTTAAGGACAAAAATGTATCGACTTATACACGAGTATTTATGATATTTTCAAAACTTGCGACACATCCGTGAGCTCGCGACACACAATTTTGTTTTGACACTGCAAGTCAACAAGTTAATCTGAAATTAGTTTTTATTTTTTTATGTCTAGGTACATCGATAACCTTGGCCTATGACGACGCCCTTGACTATGAGACCAAAACAACGTACACCTTCAACTGTAAAATAACGGATGGTTACCTTTCAAAGTAGGTCAACTGGATTTGTGTATGTACACATGTTCCTTATATAGAAATGTGTCCTGAAATACATACACAAACCTAATGGCGTTAACAATGAAATTATAGGCAACACGGAAGACAAATGTAAAGGGTCTGTCTGTAAGAGACAAGAGTTTGTCCTAAACTCTAAACTAATGTGATAGACTCTAAATAACATTAGTTAACCGATAGCCATGTTTCTACGGAAAAATACAGGGACGAACTAAATATGAAAATGGATGAAGAATATGGATGAAGAATATGGATGAAGAATATGGATGATGAATATGGATGAAGAATATGGATGAAGAATATGGATGAGGAATGTGAACCAACCAGGATTTGTATGGGCTCCAAGGAAATCCCTTGCTAGTAGATGAGCGAGACACTTTACAGGAAACCAAATCACAGAAGAGTGAGGAGAGTGCACCACCAGAACTCCACAGTAAAACGGTTCAAAGGCAGGCGTGGGCTTAAAATGATAGACGATCTGAACATATTCTACAGCAGCAAGAATCCAAGCATGGATAAGAAATCTATCAGTTAGGTTTGAATGGAAGGAATGTGTCAGGTGGGCCAAATCCCTCACTGGCTGTAGCACCACATGGATGGTTGGAATAACTATGTGGAAGCTTCGGAAATACAAAAACCGAAATACAAGACTACTGCAATAATTGAGATTTTTCTTTGCTTTTCAATATCTGTAAACATTCACCTGGAGATTTTCATAACTGTAAACATTTACCTGGAGCGTTTGCCAGTTTAGTTAAGAAAATAAAATACAAAATCAAAAATAAGAAAACAAATTAGTAAATACATTTTTTTCTATTTAACATTGGTTTGTGGTATGACAACAAACGGCTAACAGCATTAGTTGACACATGGTTGTCAACATTTGCAATCTCTCCTTATATGACAATGTTATAAACCCTGGTTCTAGTAACGATCATGTGATGGGGTTTATTCACTAAATTAAAGGGACGACAAATTAAATTTGGGTCAGGTTGGCACTATATTTCTATCTGTATAAAGGGGCGGTAATTTATTTCTCTCTGTATAAAGGGCAGCACTTTATTGCTCTATATATAAAGGGTGCAGATTTTGATGCAAGATGGGACGTTATACGTAGTTGGCAAGGTCAAACGTAGTGTCTGGATCAGGGTTGTACTAACATTTGCAACGCCACTGTTACTAACGTTAATAAACCCCATGAAACAGTCACGTTTTCCCTTCCCCAAACTACCATACGTTAATTCTTACAAATACAATTAAACACACAATTTTAAATTTTAAAGTGTTAGTAAAGGTTAACTCAGTCACTAGACGAAAAAATACACCTGCTGTTTATTAAGAGCGAAATTTAAACGATATAAGAATTTTGATTTTAGATTATACGAGCTTATCCTTTCTTAAGCCTGTTAAACCTTATAGATTTACTCTCTAAACCAATTAAATAAATGTGCCTACTCAACATTATGTCCTAATCCTATCTTTATCTTTTTTAACTTCACATTTGAAATAGTTTAATAACAATTAGTTTATTAATAATTAATCTTTTATAGAATTTAATTGCTTTTGATAGGATGTATTTAGTGACAAAAACATTAACTGAAGTTTAATTTTCTCGCCAGTGACAACACTGATATTTTAACTGTCAAAGTCGCTGATGTCAATGAGGCACCGACCTGGTCATCTACAAATTACAAATGCAATATTGACGAAGGCGTGGTAAGTTCAAGGACGAGGCCATTCTTTAATTGTGCTGTAGGAAGGTTGAGATTCAAACTTGGTTTGTCTTAAGATGTTGTGGAGATGTCCAGACAATAGTCGACCTGTGGAGTGTCCAGACAATAGTCGACCCGTAAAAGGTGGTGGGGGAGTCCCAGATCGGTACAGATTAAAAAGGATCAACCGTGTCAGATTGGCCGAGACGGAATGACGGCGTTGGTTTTATGACCTAAGACCAACTCATCAAACAAAGGGTCAAGCTTGTTAGATTGCCCGCGACGGGATGGATGACCTATTTCGCGGTGTGAGATAGGAATGGGATTGGGGCCCCGGGGAAGAAATCTCTATGGACTCGGGGCGTATATAAGGGACAGTTGGATGAGACTAGACAGAACTCAGACGGACAGAACTCAGCCGGGGAGAACTCAGCCGGGCAGGCAGGTGGACGGACGGGAGTTAGAGAGGGACCGTGACAGTCGGAGTGGAGTACGACAGAGAGAGCGAGAGAAATAAGTGAAGTCAAATGATAAGACAATTAAATGTTCAAAAACTATAACCCTCATTGTTTTGTCATATTGGTGCACACGAGAGACAGAGTGTACAAGGTTGCAAATATAGTTAGAGAACAGAGACGAGCAAGGTTCGCTACAATATTAACAAAATACAATTAGAGAGATCGCTGTTAGTCTTAAGGTATTAACAAAATGCAATTAGATAGATCGATGCTAGTCTTAAGATATTAAGAAAATACAATTAGAGAGATCGCTGTTAGTCTTAAGGTATTAACAAAATGCAATTAGATAGATCGATGCTAGTCTTAAGATATTAAGAAAATACAATTAGAGAGATCGCTGTTAGTCTTAAGGTATTAACAAAATGCAATTAGATAGATCGATGCTAGTCTTAAGATATTAAGAAAATACAATTAGAGAGATCGCTGTTAGTCTTAAGGTATTAACAAAATGCAATTAGATAGATCGATGCTAGTCTTAAGATATTAAGAAAATACTATTAGATAGATCGCTGTTAGGATTAAGATATTAAGAAAATACTATTAGATAGATTGACGTTAATTCACAGGTAGGTGGAGCCACTTGTTCTCTAGGCGGAAGTGTGAGCGATCCAGAAGGAGACAGCTTCGTAGTGACACTGGACAATACTTACTTCAGGTAGGACGTGGTCTACAGCTGGGATGGTCAGGTTTTCTGTTGAAGAGGGCCACATGGAAATGTTAGGTTATTTTGTTTGTTTTACGGAGGGGGGGATGGGGGCGGACGACCCCGGGGGGGGGGGCGTGGACAGACGACGTGGGTGGGAGGGTGGTATGCACAAGATACTTTTGAATACACTTTTGAAGATGGGCTTCCAAAATGATTTCCAAGTTCAGTTTACCAATAAGCAGTGCATGATACTTTTATTTTTAAAAAATAGTTTACTATAACTGTTATAATAATTTAACTACGCGATTATTGATTTTCAAAGTTAAAAAAAAAAAATGATATGATCGTTTGAAATGTGTAAATTTTACGAAAACATGAATACAGTTCTCGAAAGGTCCTAGTGGTGACATAACACGTAGAAGCGCGACACATGTGGCCCGCGTGCTGCTGGTTGCACACCACTTGTTTAATTTAGTCATATGATCGTACTTCTGGGGCACTATTTCGCATTTAGCTTAGTGATATTTTACCCCAACGTTAGTGTGATCTCATAAAGACGTATCATATTATGTGCAGAATTGAGTGTTGAGATTGAGCAGCATTGGAGAAATTACAACAAACGGTTCAAGGTGTAATTTATTTTTAAAAAATAAGCCACTGATTTATGTGTTATAGTTTTTTTTTTGTAATAAGATCTCTATATGTAATTTTTAACGAACTATTATTGCACTACCCCACCAAGGATGTATTAGCATCTCTGTTCTTGCCACTGCTGTGCCGTCCAACTTTATACCTCATTTAAACAGTAATTGTCGTCCTATTTGTATCGTCAAAAAGAAACAAACTAAAAAATATCAAAGAAATTTTGTTTCTTAAACCAAGTTTTGACAAGACTACGAACAAGATTTCTTACGCCAAAAACTATGACCTTGACGCACTGCCCACATCTGACCTTGTCGTTACCATGACAGCCAAGGACAGCAAGTCAGCCAGCAGCAGTGCCACTGTCAACATCCACATCAACGACCTCAATGACAACACATGTGTGCTGAGTTCAAACCTGGTGAGCTCCTCTTCTTAGGACACCTGAGCAGAAAGTTGGGAGTGCGAGGAGGGGGCGGGATGGGTGACTGAAGGTAGTGAGCTCCTCTTCTTAGGACACCTCAGCAGAAAGTTGGGAGTGCGGGGAGAGGGCGGGATGAGTGACTGAATGTAGTGAGCTCCTCTTCTTAGGACACCTCAGCAGAAAGTTGGGAGTGCGGGGAGGGGGCGGGATGAGTGACTGAAGGTAGTGAGCTCCTCTTCTTAGGACACCTCAGCAGAAAATTGCAATGGGGTTGGGTGATTAGAGACTGCGGAAAGGGTCGGAAGATGGGGTGGTGTGATTAGAGACTGCGGAAAGGGACGGAAGATGGGGTGGTGTGATTAGAGACTGCAGAAAGGGACGGAAGATGGGGTGGTGTGATTAGAGACTGTGGAAAGGGACGAAAGATGGGGTGGTGTGATTAGAGACTGCGGAAAGGGACGGAAGATGGGGTGGTGTGATTAGAGACTGCGGAAAGGGTCGGAAGATGGGGTGGTGTGATTAGAGACTGCGGAAAGGGACGGAAGATGGGTGGGTGTGATTAGAGACTGCGGAAAGGGTCGGAAGATGGGGTGGTGTGATTAGAGACTGCGGAAAGGGTCGGAAGATGGGGTGGTGTGATTAGAGACTGCGGAAAGGGTCGGAAGATGGGGTGGTGTGATTAGAGACTGCGGAAAGGGACGGAAGATGGGGTGGTGTGATTAGAGACCGCGGAAAGGGTCGGAAGATGGGGTGGTGTGATTAGAGACCGCGGAAAGGGTCGGAAGATGGGGTGGTGTGATTAGAGACCGCGGAAAGGGTCGGAAGATGGGGTGCTGTGATTAGAGACCGCGTAAAGGGTCGGAAGATGGGGTGGTGTGATTAGAGACTGCGGAAAGGGTCGGAAGATGGGGTGGTGTGATTAGAGACCGCGGAAAGGGTCGGAAGATGGGGTGGTGTGATTAGAGACCGCGGAAAGGGTCGGAAGATGGGGTGGTGTGATTAGAGACCGCGGAAAGGGTCGGAAGATGGGGTGCTGTGATTAGAGACCGCGGAAAGGGTCGGAAGATGGGGTGGTGTGATTAGAGACTGCGGAAAGGGTCGGAAGATGGGGTGGTGTGATTAGAGACTGCGGAAAGGGACGGAAGATGGGGTGGTGTGATTAGAGACTGCGGAAAGGGTCGGAAGATAGGGTGGTGTGATTAGAGACTGCGGAAAGGGTCGGAAGATGGGGTGGTGTGATTAGAGACTGCGGAAAGGGACGGAAGATGGGGTGGTGTGATTAGAGACTGCGGAAAGGGACGGAAGATGGGGTGGTGTGATTAGAGACTGCGGAAAGGGTCGGAATATGGGGTGGTGTGATTAGAGACTGCGGAAAGGGTCGGAAGATGGGGTGGTGTGATTAGAGACTGCGGAAAGGGTCGGAAGATGGGGTGGTGTGATTAGAGACTGCGGAAAGGGTCGGAAGATGGGGTGGTGTGATTAGAGACCGCGGAAAGGGTCGGAAGATGGGGTGGTGCCCTGAGGTTTGCAGAGGCTCTGAGCAGTGTCTTGTTTAGATTGCTCCATAATTTGTCAATGCGTCCTCCCACTAAAGTGATTCGGGAGCACAGTAGGAGAGGGTGGTGCGCGGAGGAATTTAGCAGCCCGCGCTGTATTTTTACATTTTGTTTTGCGGCCATATTTCTGACCAAATTAGATTTTATTTTAAATTTATTTTGAGGAAGTAGGATGAGGAGGGAGAAAATAAAATAATCGCCCGCCATTAGCGTAACTTCCCTAGCTACGCCTCTGCATGCAGTGCATCTAATCGAAATGTGAAGGGAGACCGAATTTCTAGGATACTGACTGTTCTGCGTCATAAAGATGTAGTGTTAAAACTAAAACAAACCATGAGATATTGTCCTGTCCCTTTTTTTGCAATGTTACTTCCTTTGGTTGAATTAAAATAGCGGATTAACAACCAGCGTACGTGGCGGGATTTAGTTGGCGGGGAAGAAGGGGGGTAAAGTTCAAGGCTGTTGAACCTGCCCCCACCATAGCCTTGAATTGTGGTAAATAATGTTAACGTGTTAGAAAGTTAAGCTCCACGGTATTTAAATACAAAGAAAAACATTACCACATTACTAGCATATCCTATGTCAGTTAGAATGTTATAGTCAGTACAAATATAAGCCTTGTGGTGGTAAATAAATTCAATCTCAATTGATAACTATCTTATAAATTCACGTTAGAATGAATGCACTACTAGGTTTTTTCTTTATCTGTAGCTCATCTTCAACGTAGACGACTCGACCGGACTAAAAAGTTTGGGCAGTCTGACATTGGTTGACAAAGACATCACCAGTCCGAATAACAAGGTCCACCTGGAAGTGACGTCAGTCAGCCCATCAGATACCGGTGATCACGTGACGGTTACAAGAAATGGAGAGATTTATTATACCAGTAAATTATATTTTCTTTTATAAATTTATTTAAAAGTTAGGCCTATATCAGTTACAGCACATTCGTGTGGGGTGTGACCAATTTTTCCAACTTAAAATTATTCAAACCCAAAAAAAAAATATATTTTAAAATCTATTTTTTAAAGTTATTTTAACATTTCAATTTATATAAATACTATGCCAGGGCCGTTCAGTGGCCGCCCCATTGTAAGTTAAGTGCCAAAATTATTATAGGTAGCAGATTGTTGCAGGTAGTAAATTATTGCAGGAAGTATATTATTCCAGGTAGTAGATTATTGGAGGTAGTAGATTATTTCAAGTATTAGATTATTGCAAGTAGTAGATATTTGCAGGTAGTAGATTATTGCAGGTAGTAGATTATTGCAGGTAGTAGATTATTGCAAGTATTAGATTATTGCAAGTAGTAGATTATTGCAGGTAGTAGATTATTCCAGGTAGTAGATTATTGCAGGTATTAGATTATTGCAGGTAGTAGATTATTGCAGGTAGTAGATTATTCAAGGTAGTAGATTATTCCAGGTAGTAGATTATTGCAGGTAGTAGATTATTGCAGGTAGTAGATTATTGCAGGTAGTAGATTATTGCAAGTATTAGATTATTGCAAGTAGTAGATTATTGCAGGTAGTAGATTATTCCAGGTAGTAGATTATTGCAGGTATTAGATTATTGCAGGTAGTAGATTATTGCAGGTAGTAGATTATTCAAGGTAGTAGATTATTCCAGGTAGTAGATTATTGCAGGTAGTAGATTATTGCAGGTAGTAGATTATTGCAGGTAGTAGATTATTGCAGGTAGTAGATTATTCCAGGTAGTAGATTATTCCAGGTAGTAGATTATTCCAGGTAGTAGATTATTCCAGGTAGTAGATTATTCCAGATAGTAGATTATTGCAGGTAGTAGATTATTGCAGGTAGTAGATTATTCCAGGTAGTAGATTATTGCAGGTAGTAGATTATTCCAGGTAGTAGATTATTGGAGGTAGTAGATTATTTCAAGTATTAGATTATTGCAAGTAGTAGATATTTGCAGGTAGTAGATTATTGCAGGTAGTAGATTATTGCAGGTAGTAGATTATTGCAAGTATTAGATTATTGCAAGTAGTAGATTATTGCAGGTAGTAGATTATTCCAGGTAGTAGATTATTGCAGGTATTAGATTATTGCAGGTAGTAGATTATTGCAGGTAGTAGATTATTCAAGGTAGTAGATTATTCCAGGTAGTAGATTATTGCAGGTAGTAGATTATTGCAGGTAGTAGATTATTGCAGGTAGTAGATTATTGCAAGTATTAGATTATTGCAAGTAGTAGATTATTGCAGGTAGTAGATTATTCCAGGTAGTAGATTATTGCAGGTATTAGATTATTGCAGGTAGTAGATTATTGCAGGTAGTAGATTATTCAAGGTAGTAGATTATTCCAGGTAGTAGATTATTGCAGGTAGTAGATTATTGCAGGTAGTAGATTATTGCAGGTAGTAGATTATTGCAGGTAGTAGATTATTCCAGGTAGTAGATTATTCCAGGTAGTAGATTATTCCAGGTAGTAGATTATTCCAGGTAGTAGATTATTCCAGATAGTAGATTATTGCAGGTAGTAGATTATTGCAGGTAGTAGATTATTCCAGGTAGTAGATTATTGCAGGTAGTAGATTATTCCAGGTAGTAGATTATTCCAGGTAGTAGATTATTGCAGGTAGTAGATTATTCCAGGTAGTAGATTATTCCAGGTAGTAGATTATTGCAGGTAGTAGATTATTCCAGGTAGTAGATTATTCCAGGTATTAGATTATTGCAGGTAGTAGATTATTCCAGGTAGTAGATTATTGCAGGTAGTAGATTATTCAAGGTAGTAGATTATTCCAGGTAGTAGATTATTCCAGGTAGTAGATTATTCCAGGTAGTAGATTATTCCAGGTAGTAGATTATTGCAGGTAGTAGATTATTCCAGGTAGTAGATTATTGCAGGTAGTAGATTATTGCAGGTAGTAGATTATTCCAGGTAGTAGATTATTGCAGGTAGTAGATTATTCCAGGTAGTAGATTATTCCAGGTAGTAGATTATTGCAGGTAGTAGATTATTCCAGGTAGTAGATTATTCCAGGTATTAGATTATTGCAGGTAGTAGATTATTCCAGGTAGTAGATTATTGCAGGTAGTAGATTATTCAAGGTAGTAGATTATTGCAGGTAGTAGATTATTACAGGTAGTAGATTATTGCAGGTAGTAGATTATTCAAGGTAGTAGATTATTCCAGGTAGTAGATTATTCCAGGTAGTAGATTATTCCAGGTAGTAGATTATTCAAGGTAGTAGATTATTGCAGGTAGTAGATTATTACAGGTAGTAGATTATTCCAGGTAGTACACTTTTTAGCAAGGTTTGTTCTAACACACTTTTCATTCTTTAACTTTTTGATAACGACATTTGATAAAGACATTTGATAAAGACATTTGATAACGACATTTGATAAAGACATTTGATAAAGACATTTGATAAAGACATTTGATAAAGACATTTGATAAACACATTTGATAAAGACATTTGATAAAGACATTTGATAAAACATTTGATAAAGACATTTGATAAAGACATTTGATAAAACATTTGATAAAGACATTTGATAAAGTCATTTGATAAAGACATTTGATAAACACATTTGATAAAGACATTTGATAAAGACATTTGATAAAACATTTGATAAAGACATTTGATAAAGACATTTGATAAAGACATTTGATATGTCTTTCTTTTTTTTTTGAAATTCTAACTAACTTTTTTGTTGCCAATGACCTCAAGGAAACGTCAACTTCCATTCAAGACATTAAAGTCTGGCGTGTTTGTTTCGTTCCAATGAGACTCACTTAATCATCAAAACATATAAAGGAAATATCTAAACTAATTACTTTCAGCAATTCAAATTCAGATCACCGCCCTAAATCCCCAAAATTCATTTCTTCTTGCATCCGCTTACTTCACATAGTCCATAAAAAATTTTGGAAAACGACGCTTTGGATTTCAACAAAAGTTTTCAATTCCAGAACTGTTCACGTACGACCAATCGGGCACCAGTTTCAAGACGAGTCTCAAGTGTGTGGACGAGGGCACGCCACAGCGGTCGTCCACAACGACGGTGGTGGTTTCATTCACGGCGGTGGTCACCACAACCACCACCACCACAACCACGACAACCACGGCCAAAACGACAACGACCACCGAGAAGGACATCTGGGACTACACAGAGTTCAAGGCCTTCTTCGGTGTTCTCATGGCCATTTTGGGTAAGTAGTTTTTCTCCCCTGGCATTGTTATCCCCCCCCTTCCCGGCACATCCATGTTTATGCAGATTTTCAAGTGAATAAAACAAGTGCTTCAGAAGCAATGTTTAAACTATTTAAAATCCTTCATTCTGACCAACACGTAGCTTTTCAGAAGTTTTAACTTTATTTCTAAATTCTGAAGACCTCCACATGTATGGGCCATGGACGCGCTTAACCACTTTCACTCACAATCACGCTTTTATCCTAAGGAAAGTCTGAGTTTCTTACTTTTATCTAACATTTCTGGGGACCTCCAAATGTATGGGCCATGGACACGCCTTAACCACTTTCACTCACAATCACGCCTTTATCCTAAGGAAAGTCTGAGTTTCTTACTTTTATCTAACATTTCTTGGGACCTCCAAATGTATAGGCCATGGACACGCCTTAACCACTTTCACTCACAATCACGCCTTTATCCTAAGGAAAGTCTGAGTTTCTTACCTTGTTTAAAAATAATACTGACATAAAGACACATAATGTTGTTGTTTTGCAATGTGTTTTAGTGGTGATGGTGTTTGCACGTTAATCATCAATAATTGACATTTTTGTTTAATTTGCACCCTAAAGAGATCTGGTTAAATGTTAGCCACATTTTTCAAAATATTTAGGTGTACAATTCTATATGACAGGAGGCAGCTAATGCTATGTGACATAAGAAAGTTTACATGAGCCACGTTCACAGTCACTGAGCTGATTGCACATTATCAAAGCTTTTCTTATAAGCACTTTCTACAATGTTTCACTGGATTAACACTAACCTGATTAATTCCATATCAAATACTAACGTTAATTTCATTATATTTTTTGTAACCCAAAGAGATCTGGTTTAAGACTGAGTTTTTACAAGCTCACAAATAGTCCCATGTATAATCGAATCCATCAATTGGATTGTTCGTGATAAATCTATTATACACAGTTTGTTTAATAATAAACCATTTAGAATCGGTTATGCGAATAAGATTAAGTTGGTGAATCCACCAGATCTGTCATACCGTGCAATAAACTAACGTAATATTTTGTGACTATGTTTAGGCCTTGCACTGATCATTGGACTGGCCGTTCTGATTGCCATGTGTTGTGCAGGATATCGGTGCGGACCATGCTGTAAACCCTCGCCGTAAGTACTCAGTTGTAACTTAAATACTTGCCATAAGAATTCACTGCGTCCATATGGTGGAATCGCGGCTGCCAATGGGTGGCGGTGAAGTTTCGTTGGTCAAGTGGGGGCGGCGAATGGTCCCATTCCTATGACTTGTGCCACCCCATTTTGTAAAATCTATGCTGACGGATTGAAACCAGAACAGGAGAGTATAGAAAAAAAGAAGGATGACTTGCTCCTCCCACACTGTTACGAACCGGTATTTTGCCAGGTTCGTTAGCTTCGTTTCTCTAGGGCTTATTATAGTAACTACACAAACCATTGATTCTTTGAATAAAGTATATTTATTAAGCGCACAACTAAACTACATTGTCAACTGCTGCCATTCCTGAATCACAACACACAACACAATAGCACGTCTTTCCTCTTAAGCAAAATACGTCACACCCAAATACTCTCCAAACAACACGCAATAACAATATACATACAAGTCCTTATCACCACCCCCTTTCTCAACTAATGACTTTGTCCCCTCGCTCTCACAAATTAATTATTTCAAAAATACAATCATCCCATCATTCCTGTACCATCTGTATTTACTTTGTCTTCCGTCGCTACTAAGGTGAATCATATATTAGTTTAAACCAGATATGTAAATGAGTTGAGAAGACAACCAGCTCTCCACCATTCTTTAATTGGATTATAACTACGGAACGAAAAGAAACCGGAAGTTCTTCGTTGTAAAACCCACTTTGCGTTGTAACATTATTGCTCTCAACTGCTAATACCAAGTTTTCTTTACTTGCAATTTTAGTCTCCTTTTTTTGCAGCAGTAATAATTGCATTGTGCTATTAAAAATATTAAACCGTTATAAAATAACGTAACACAAAGCTAAGATTTTAACGCTTTTGTATTTAACTATATATATATATATATATATACACACATTATGTCAATATATAATTAAAATTATTTTAAATAAGCGGGACAAAAATAATGTCTCAATGTACACAATTTCTAGAACCCCTGAATGAGAAAAAAATTTTTGGAATTCCCTAGTGCAAGAACATGATGAATCTGTTATGTAAAAAAAAAAAAAATTCAGCGACAAGTCCGCCCAGTGTGTGTGTCTGTGTTTTGGACTTTAATTTGACGACTAGCAATGCGGGCACCGTGTCAGTTTGTGACAGTCCAGTAACTTGGCATTCAGCAATTTAACCGTGATGTCAGCTAAGGAAGTGTTTTTTTAAATGAAACCTTGAGGTCACGGCATTTTTTTGGAAAAAGGGGGAGGGGGTGTGGAGGGGAGTACCTAACAGCGATGTGCTTTTAAAAAACAATTATATATATATTTTTTTAAAAAACAGGCCCAAATTATAAATTATATTGTTAAATTGTTATTAATGACTAAAATAAGAAGTTTAGGCTACATCTGTAGCAGATAGAGCATTAAAAGGGATGCAGATGAATGCTATGTGTGTTGCTAACAAGAATGTCGATGGCTGTCGTTATGTTATCGTTGTCTGTAGGTATCATGACTGACACTTTCAACAGAACACAATGGTCATTTAAAACGTGACGGAGTTGGTCTTGATGAGTTTTGTTACACCTTTATTATATATGTCTTCCCATTATTTTAACACCAAAACACTTCTTAGAAAGATTACAAAAGGTTCAAAACTCAGCTGCTAGGCTAGTTTTAAAGGCAAAAAAACGTGATCACGTCACACCACTACTTCATTCACTTCATTGGCTCCCTGTACAAGCACGGATTGATTATAAACTCTCTGTTCTGTGCCACCACTTTTTCTCGAATTCTTGCCCTTCCTATCTAACCGAAATTCTCTCTGTCTATTCACCCCTTCGACAGCTTCTCTCCTCCGCAGACGATCGTATTCTTTCTGTCCCTAAGACTCGCACAAAAAATACAGTGAAAGATCTTTCTCTTACTGTGCCCTCCAAACAATTGAATTCTCTTCCACTACACATTAGAAATATATCAACCATCACAGCCTTCAAAACTGCACTCAAAACACACCTCTTTAAACTTTACTATCCTGAATGATTCCCCCTCTGAAAGTTAAACGAAGCTGCTGAGTGCAGCCCATGGCTTCACATGTAAATTGTTATGGAATGGTTGGTTTTTAATTTATATTTTTTAAGTTCATTTTAATTTGCATGTACAGCGTGGTGAGCCCAGCCCTAGGCTGGGGTACCACGCTATAGAAAACTACCCATAATAATAATAATAATAATAATAACACAGGGTCTCCCATTGGAAATGGGAGTTATGTTTGCAAGCTTAGCCAAAAAGGCATATATTAACGGGATCATTGGCTACATTAGCACTATATTTCAGCGGTGCTACTTACTCGCTCTACCCATGCACTACTAACCACTGGCACTCTACCGAACTTTAAGCATACCCAATTTTTTATTTTATCCCTATACTCAGTCCATTCCGAATTCAGGTACACTATTTCTCTGTCCAGTCCGCATTCAGGTACACTATCTCTCTGTCCAGTATGCACTGAAACAAAGTAAATGTCTGTCTAGTCTGTATTAATACACTCTAACTCTCTGCACTGTCTACATTCAGACACACTGACTCTCTTTCCAGTCCATATTCAGACACATTAAATCTCTATCGAGTTCACATTTAGACACACTAACTCTCTGTTCTGATTTATAACAAAGGAACATACCAACACAATAGACTTTAAAGGAAACGACAGCTTGAAAGTAGCAAACTTTGTAATAACAAAAAAAAATCACTATTTTACTCGTTGGTGGAGTAACACCACAATAAATTCCCTTTGATTTTTATTAAGCAGTCAGACCAAACCAGAAACAAAAACCAATAATAATTATTTAAAAAAAACTAATAATAAATTAACATAATGAATTTGTATCAAATTAAATGAATCATGAACTCTTTATTAAATTACATCAATTCAAGTTTTATGCAAATTAGAAAATAAAAACATAGTATGAAGATATCACATGAAGATATTACATGAAGATATCACATGAAGATATCCTATATACAATAATGTAACCAAAGTGGTAACCAGCACTATATCTGAGGGGTCGGTGAGCGAATCTAAATTACCCCAAGTAGTGTAAAAATGAAAATCTTGGTGGTAATGAAAGCTGGTAGAAATTTAAACATATATTGTTAATTTCAAAGGGCATTCTTATTTTTGTCCCTAGAAATTTCGAATCTGGTCAATGCAATAGTTAAATGGACTCAGCACGGAGTGGTTACTTGTGGCTTGACATCTATCGCAACCACACGTCTTGCCTTGTACACGTCATTTTGACCAAAACGTCAATTTTATCGTATTTTCAGTGGCTTAAATAGGTTGGGTTTTCCCAGAGAGTTAAGCTAATTATGATATCAACCCCTCCCCCATCATACTTCCCTAAGGGTCAAATGTTATGAAATCAACAGAACTATTGAATGTCAAGGCTACTTACGCTCGGGTCAGACACGTGACCCTGGAATAAAATCTGGTTGGACAGATCGTCTCTAACAAAGAACATAAACGGGTGATCCACCCTCACCACAACCGGAGGGTCGGTGACATGAAGTGACGTGACCGCGTTCAGACTTGATGACGACACTGCCGCTGCAGTCGTGCCTGATTCACTTATTTCGAAGATCGCTTTCTGAAGAACGTCGCTGATCACCAACGGCTCCACAGAGATGCCGGAGAAATTGGCTGTGGGCTGGAACGCGTTCGGCATCCCCATCTTGAACAGTGCGTTTTTTAAGCTAAGTGAAGTTGAAATCCGAAACCTGGGAAGATAGAGATCAACCTTGACCTTTGACATCCCCGTAAATAAAACGTCGATATCCGTGTTTTCTGACGTCATCATGGTTTCAAGAGCGGACAACCCCGAATTCGTTTGCGGCAGCGCCACAAATAACGACAACCTCTGGTTGGCGAATGGCAGCCTCACCACGTCGACGTTCTCTGCGGCCGACTGCTTGAACTCAAGGTCGGTCGTCTGGTGCATGAGGTCGACCTGGACCTTGCCACCGTCCGCCTTGGTGAAGTCTGCCTTGGTCGTAAGCCTTTCGTCGAACGGGGTGTTCCACGTCGCGTTGAACAACAACACACTGATCAGAACGCTCGCTGTGTCGTTTGTGATTGAGTCCGGTCCCAAAACGTGCGGGATTTTGTTGTACGTTTTTTCAGCGACGAATGAGTTTATTGGCGCCTCGGGCCCACCAACGGCAGCAAAGTCAATGGTGTCGATCTCAGCGAAGTACTGTCTCACTATCACGTTCTGAGACAAAATATGTGAGAGATATGTTACATTTGACACAAAATTAACTGTTTAATTAACGAAGGGAAAAAAATATCGAAGGCAAATATATTATTTATAAAAACATAAAATGAAGGAAAAGCTATTTTAGGCTTACCTGATACTGCATTTTGATTGGATAATTTGGACTGACCCAAATGCCATTGGCGATCAGGATATTTACGCGCGGTACTGCGTTGAGGCTTTTGATAAGGTCCTTGTAGGCGGCATGTGGAGCAGCTACTCTGATCAACTGAGATTGGAAGAATAAAATTTACATTTGTTTTACGTAAAATGAGGATATTGAAAACTGTTTAAAAAGGAATTACGTCTTGTTCACCCAATGTGCTGAGCTAGTAGAAGTATCCTTAGTTAGATTGTGTGTGTGTGTGGGGGGGGGGGGGAATCATGAATGACAAAACTATGGTTTGGTATAATTTAGTAATGCGGCAAATAGTGTTGGGAGACGGTTATTAAACATTGGCAACTAGTGTTTGGTGAGATTAACTTAGAGGGCAACTAGAGTTATTGGGACTTACTCAGAGGAGAAATTTTGTGTAGTGGGACTCATTTAGAAGGAAACTAGTAGTTGGTGTAACATATTTGTATGGTTATGCATGCATTATACATTTAAAAAATGCTTGCACTGGATGTTACATTTATCATATGATTATATCATATAACTGATGATTTCTCAGATAAGCTACGATTAGCTCAGATAACTTATTAATATCTCAGATAACTTATAATTTTCTCAGATAACGTATGATAATCTCTGATAACTTTTGATTATTTCAAATTACTTATGCTTATCACATGTTACTTACAATTATCTCAGTTTGTGTATAATTATCTCAGATTAATATGATTATTTCAGATTACTTATCATTATCCCAGATTATTTATGATAATCTCAGATTATTTATGATTATCTCAAATTACGGCTAGCGTTGAGAAATTTCACCGTGACTTCGTTAGGGATACATTTAGGGTTCAGGTAAGGTTTAGGGATACATTTAGGGTTCAGGTTAGGTTTAGGGATATATTTAGGGTTCAGGTAAGGTTTAGGGATACATTTAGGTAACTTTTTCATTATTTTAAACATTTTATTCTTAATTTTACTGTTCACGGTAATCAAGTTGGCGGCCATGGTAAAAAACGCGGTGATATCTCTCAACATTTACCCACATTACTTATGGCTACTTTCTAGTATCCGAGATAATTTATGATTATCTTAGATTACTTATGATAATTTCAGAATATATATCATTATCTAAGATTATTTATAACGCTAACTTTTTTTGTAGATTATTGAATAAGGGGCGTGTATGTGAAGACGTATACTTGAACGTATGAAGGTCAGTCGAATATATACTGTCTTACCTGGAGTGTCCTCTTCATTTGGTCAGCTGTTGACGTTCTGGCCCCGAGGTAGGCCATGCTCAAGCAAGCATGAAGGCTGAAGGGAGAGTACACGGACACAGATTGGTTCAGCGCCACTTGGGCGTAAAGCTTTTGGGAAAACTTGTTGGACGCCTTGGTCAGCGCCTTGACGCTGGTCAACGACGTGGGCCCAGTCAAGATCTCGGGTAAACTGGAAAGCGTCACCGCCAATACAAAAGTCAGCTTGATCCACATGATATTAAATAGACGATTGACCAATCAATTCAGTGAACAATAGAACCAGATAGGTAGTTATTTGCAATCAAATTTCACAACCAAATAGATAGTCATTGGCAATCAAATGTCACAACCAGATGGACACCTAAATGTAATCAAATGTCAATGTCAAGAAAATGCTAAAACACTTAAAGTGATAGTTTTAAAAAAAAGCGTAGAGAGCATGGCATACAACAAGCACATAAGTACTCCACTGTGACGTATAGAGCTAACATCAAACACCTGTAAGCATCTCGCTGTCTCCTATTTTTATACACAAGACGCGGAAACATTTCTTCTTTTCAAGTCAGTGTCAGAGGTCAAAGGTGAATGTCATTGTTAAATAGCTTTTTTAATGCAAGAGGGGAACAAATAAACGCTTTTTTTTGTATGCTACAATGGCATTTTACTTTTTGCCAAATTTTTTACACTGATAAGCCACGTGCTGGTCGTGAAATTAACTCTTTCCGGCAATGTCAAGGTTTTAACTGTTACATCACTCAAGAAACTTGGGCGGACAGGATTAAACATAATATCAACGTCAGACTTTGTCTTCCTTCCTCCTCGGCCTTTCACATGCCCCGGGGGCCAAACAATTTACCTGGGTCGTTGGGATGATGAAAAATAATAAAATCATACTTAAATTTTAAGTCGTGTTGGTAAAGGTAGTTTTACAATACTTGGCTAGCAACCTCATTGAAAATAAAGTTCACTCGAAGATTCACTGGCATGGGGAAAAAAAATCTTATTTAGAATTTAAAAAAAAATTCATTCATTCGGATTTATATGCTTTACGATGTTTTGATTACTTCCTTCTTTTTTGTGTTTTGGAAGACTGGAAAACATTCAATAAAAAGCACGACTTCTGATTTATCTCAATATATGCATTTCAAAATGCTTATAAAAATAAGTATTTTTTTCGCTTTTACCTTAAGATAAAAAATGTGCAATTCATTTTATGGAAAATATCAACTATGTAAACAGTATATATTATTAGAAACAGTGTTTAAATAATAAATGATCTTTTTTTTTAATTTAAACTGATGACATTTATACTTTATTGGTACAATCTGGGTCAGAATTTAAGTACATCAACCACGAATGCTTTTTAAGGAATTTTTAAACTCTGTCAACACGATGACAATGCGTAGGTGGGCGAGATGTATTTGAATACTTCATTATTAAAGTGTGTCCCATTTATGTCAGCGTAACGTCATTTGTGACGCAGTGTCACTGTCACTTGTTGGAGAAAGAATGTTGTTTAATGTTCCCACCTGTCTCCGTTTCTTTCAGAAAAGAAAATATTTTGTATCAATCTCATTAAATGGAAATGTTCTTGGAAAACAGTGTACACTTTATTATTTAAGATATCAAATAAGAAAAAAAAGAATACAAACTATAAAATAAACATTCTAATTACATTTTAAAACTATAACGTCACAGTCAAAATATCACCTTTACATAATATTCAGGTGAAACGTGGATGATCGACATGATAGGGTAAATATACGGGGTTGAATGAGATACTTTGTGATATTCATACATAACATATTGCTAATTGAGATATATTTTGATATATGAAAGCCCAGAAAATGGCTTAAATGAGATATATGTTCATATAGGAACCCCCAGAAATTGGCTTCATTCAGATATATGTTGAAATACGAACCCCCAGAAATTGGCTTTAATGAGATATATTGTGACAATGTATAAACAGTCGGTTTCAGACTGTTTGGTTTTATTCGGTAAATGTTTAAGTGGCGTGCTCGTAGAAGTTTGAGACAATTCAATTCTGTAGAGGTTTTTTACCAAATCGTGTTGTAGAAGTTTTTTGATCATATCGTTCCGTAGAAGTTTGTGACCATACAGCTACTTAGGCTTTTTTGACAATACATTTCAGTAGCAATTTTACAACTATGCCGTTTTGCTGAAGTTTGTGATCATACCATCACTAGAATTTTATACCGCACGAATTAATATCTTTCAGTAGAGGTTTTTGACCTTACAGTTTCGTAAAAGTTCGTGATTATGCTGTTCCGTAGAAGTTTCTGTTTAAACCTTATCGCAGGAATTTGTGACCATATCGTTCCGTAGACGTTTGTGACCATAAAGTTCCTTTGAAGTTTGTGACAATACAGTTCAGTAAAATTGTATGTTAATACCGTTATCAGAAGTTTGTGCTCATACCATTCCCAGAATTTTATTACCAAACCGTACCGCACGAATTTGACAATAAAGTTATGTAGAATTTTGTATCATACAGCTTCGCAGAAGTTTGTGATTATGCTGTTCCCTAGAATTTTATGATCAAACCTTACCGCAGGAATTTGTGACCACATTTTTCCGTAGGAGTTTGTGATCATACGGTTCCATTAAAATTTGTGAACGTATAGTTCAGTAGAAGTTTGCTTTTGTACCTTTCCGTTGAAGTGTGTACCCATACCGTTCCGTATTCCAAGCCACTGCGATGTTATCATCGTCTAATCTGTAATCTCCTATTCATCAATAGAAAGAGGTACGGTTAGATATTGAGAACGAAACAAAATGTAATTTCTGTCCCGCGTTAGGAATTAAAAAGACAAGAAACAAAACATTTAGTTACTTTATATTATTTGGTCACCGGGAAATTACCTACTTTAAAAAAAGGACCACATTCTTCTTAATAGTTTGAAAAATAATATAATTAAAGAAAACACAATTAGAATAGAAATCTATCAACAATTTATACAAAGGTATATTTTAATGGGAATGTGTTCTCCTCCCTTAAAATTCACTTTTTCTCTATGTTTCAGAAAACCTACAAGGATTGTTGAGCCTTATCGGTGAGTTAAGTAGGTTTTGTAACGGACATGCTTTTACAATTTCGGCCGCCATTGTGTGTCACTACAGCTATGTCATTTATATACATATATATATATATATATATATATATATATATATATATATATATATATATATATATATATATGAGAACAAACATATGAAATTTTAAATACATTTTAGATAATCTCAGTCTTTTACTAATTTCAATCTTACATTCTAGTCGCCGCCAGTTCAATAAGTATAATTACATGTACACAAATGACAACAGCGTCATATTAATAGTTATTTAAAACTAAAAGGCAACTTATTTCTCCAGGTTGTTATGCTGAACATCGGCTTATGAAAACATTATTTCAATTTTGAATAGTGCAATTATTTGTCAATCCTTCCTTTCTAAACCATGGGTCTCAAAGCGCACTGGGGTCCCCTGGGGTTCACTATAGGCTACATTTAAGCAAGACTTGTTGGGTGAAATTCTATTCGTCCTGGGAGAGTTTTCTTTTAAAGACATACTTAAGCAAATTTGAAACAAATTTTCACGTTTAATCCCTGTCTTATTCATTACAACTTTAAATCTTTTAAAAAACCATGTACATATTTTGTTATTTTCCCGCTTTATTTTTTTTAAAAATCAGTGCTCTTGGTCACTTTTCTCTTTTAGAAAAATGGGTCACGAATACAAACATGTTTGAGAACCCGTGGTCTAGTCGCTTTGACACTTTTGCATCGCTCTGCAGACAATCTGTTCAAAGCGGAAAATATTATGCATATATTTTTTTTTATTTCATCACAACGCAGGCCCCCACCACCTCGCGCCCTGCCCCCGCCGACCCCTGAACCGCCAGTGAACACGAGATGGGACAACCAGTCCTGGAAGCAAAGTAGGTTCTAAAAAATGTTTTACAATAATTACGTTAATCGGTTTTGAAAACGGCACAAATGAGCTCTGCAAATTCGAAGTAAAAAAGCTAAAGTAAGTATTGGAAAACCTTTTTAAGAAACTAAATAAAAAAACCGAACGTGTCGGCAAGATGCCTTCTTAAGCGAAGTAACAACAGTTAAACCAAAATAAAAATTAAACTAAACCGATGCAGTTGAGCGTCTGAAAGTACAGCAAGAGGAATGACATTATTGCTTGTACAGCAAGAGGAATGACATTATTGCTGGTACAGCAAGAGGAATGACATTATTGCTTGTACAGCAAGAGGAATGACATTATTGCTGACACACTCGACGTTTGCTTTTACTTCCTTCCTTCTGACAAATTTGATGGCAATCTCTACCCATTATTATCTGTACATTTATAATTTTCAAATTGTTGTTACCAAGGGTTAACAGCCAAACCCTCATTTTCCCTCCTAGTGACGCCTTTCCCTCTCCTAGTGACGCCTTCCTCCTCCTAGTTACAGTAATGTGTTTAGTTCCGGAAAATGGTTGATAATATTGTAGGTTTATCATTACGTTATTATTTTCGACAAATATTTCAAAATCTGTTATTTTAAAAGATAAATGACGCTTTTGTGAAATACGACTTTGTTACTTTAAAGTTGTTTTTATTAAAAGAAATTTCACTCTCCAAAATTTAACAACACTGTAAAATTAGTTTTTCTTGGTACTCCACAGTTCAAGACAAGAGCTCTCTCCCTGACGCACATTACTTCCACTATAGTTAATCAATGGAGCTATTCAAACTATTTCATCCTACAAATAATCTGTACCCCTTAGTATGAAATACTCTCTACTTGTCTCAGTCCCAACTAACCTCACTCGTTCTTTCTGTCAGCCCACAATTACCTCTCTCATATTTTGTCTCAGCCCTAACAACATCAATCATCATTTCTCTCAGCCCCTATGAACAAAATCCTTTCGCTTAGCCCACACCAGCTTTACTCATTCTTTCTAACAGCCCATAATAACCTCAGTCATCTTTTATCTTAGTCCCAAATGAACTCATTTATCTTTTCCCTCATCCAAAACTTACATCTCTTATACTTTATCTCAGCCCCTATGTATCTCACTTATTTTTACCAATTTACCTCAATCATCCTTTCTCTCAGCCCCACCTAACCTCACTAATCCTTTCTCTCAAACCTAACTAACCTCAATTTTTCTTTTTCTTAAACCTAACTAACCACACTCATCCTTTCTCAGCACCAATTTACATCAGTCATCATTTCTCTCCACCCCAACTAACATCACCTATTCTTTCTCTCGGCCATTTTATGTCACACATCCTTTCTGTCAGCCATAACTAATCTCACTCATTCAGTTTGTCCACACTAACTAACCTCATTTATCCTTTCTGTCAACCCCCAACTAACATTACTTATAATTTCTCTCAGCCAGAAGTAACCGCACTCATCCTTTCTCTCGGCCCTTTTATGTCACATATCCTTTCTGTCCGACCTAACTAATCTTACTCATCATTTCTCTCAGCCCCAAGTAACCTCACTCGCCATTTGTACCAACCTTCTCTCCCCACACACCATATATATCTTTACCATTTCCCGCCACAACCCTTTATTTTCAAACTTTAAAAAGAATCTCCTTAGTCTCATATTGGCTTCACAAATCATCAAACATATTTTTAGTCGGTGACTTGACTCATTTTCTGAAAGCTTTTTACTATTCTATATTTTGGAACTCGGCAATATTTTAAATAACATAATTGTATCTATCAAGTCGATCCTTCCTAACTAAAGACACAGCAACTATTTGATTGTTTGATTTGGTTCAAGGGTAGAATGAAATTGAATGGACTTCAGAAGTGAATGGTTCGTTTTTCTTTATCTTCATTTCGCAGACGACAGATTTGAAGGGACGCTTTGATCGCCAGACCACAGAAGATAACACAATTTTAAAAAAAGACAGCCCGCTCCAGTAATATATTGCCAAGTTCCATCCTTTGAGTCTTGCCTATAGCTTTATCCAAAAGTAATTTGTTTCTTTAAATATGAATACAATAACATATTGCCCAGGAAATTGTTCATTGAATTTTAAATAATCTAGAGTGTTTGTAATTTTAAAAAAAAAATCACTTTTAAATATAAAATAACTCTTTTATAAAAAGCGACAACATATTTTGAGGACAAATAAAGCATGTGCCAGAAGCATCAATATGGAAGTTCTCACATCTTGAACTCCTAAGTGGATTTGTCAACGGTGCATAGCTCCAGGCGCCAAGTGTTCACTGAGATGTCAATAACTTGTGATAGTCAACTGTTGGTGATTGGTCTCTTTACAGCAGAAATAATTTTTAGTTTTAAGCACTATGTTTGCTCGTACGTAAGGAATTAAAAGATGTAGGTGGAGGACAATGTTCGAAAAAACAAAAGCTGGCAGAACAGTTCAAATAGAGATTTAATTAGACGGCACCAATTAACATAATTTTATTTTTTTTGTTACACAATATCACCGTTTTGGAAAGCTGTTCAGCCTGCCAATTTTTTTGATCATCAGAAAACACATGTTTCTCCAAAAATTATTGTGTTTTTCCCTGCGAAATCTACGTTACACGTCTTTTAGAAATATATAATGAACGTCTTTCAGAAATCTACACTGAACGTCTTTCAGAAATTTACAATGAACGTCTTTCAGAAATGTACAATGAACGTCTTTCATAAATCTACAATGAACGTCTTTCAGAAATCTACATAGATCGTCTTTCAGAAATTTACAATGAACGTCTTTCAGAAATCTACAATGAACGTCTTTCAGAAATCTACATAGATCGTCTTTCAGAAATTTACAATGAACGTCTTTCAAAAAACTACAATGAATGCATTTCAAACTCAATATCAGCATACATATTCTTGCCGATTGTACATTTTTCATACTCCATAAAGTTAGAAAACGCATGGGTGAGCCAGATCTGTGAGCCAGATCTGTGAGCCATAACGATGCAATTTTAAAATGTTTGGCTATGGTTTATATTGGTCGTGTTTTTACAGGAATGCATAATTCTCCGTATGAAGCCATTTTGAACCTGCAAGTTGATTAGATTTCCCCATTCTGTTGACAGATATGCTTTTCAGAATCCTAGTTCTTTGCGCCACCTAAATACCTCTGTTTCGCCATTGTTCTTATAGATTTTTCAAACATAATATCTAGTTACGTCCACAAAAGTATGAGTGACACCATTCTAAACGTTTTATTCCGTACAGAAACCCTTTTGTAACAACTGCCTACACATAGAGTTGTCTTCATCCCGGTAGTTTCAATCTTTCATACTGCAAAATTTGGCACATGCTGTTTATTTTTCCGAAAATTAGTATCACTTATTCACGTTTTAATTATTTTGTTTCCAGTTATTGTAAATAGATCACGTGATTTTTTTTAAAAAAAGCGATATCCTCATTGATTTGTATTAAATCCTTTTGTTAACTGTAATCAAACGATCAGTTTTCCAAATTACTTTAGGTGTCTCTAAGTAACTTTTATATCTTGAATTAATGTAAAATTAGTAAACTGCGTTGATGAAGACATCATAAAGAAAAGATGGAGGTGGATTGGGCATACTCTGAGAAAACCCCCAGATAGCACCACCAGACAATGTCTAACATGGAATCCACAGCGAAAAAGAAAGAGAGGAAGACCTAAGAATACATGGAGACGTGAACTAGAGACAGACACGCAAAATATGGGATACAACTGGAAGCAATTGGAAAGGAAAGCACAGGACCGGGATGAGTGGAAAATTCTTGTGGACGGCCTATGCCCCAGACGGGGTAAAAAGGCATAAGAAGAAGAAGAAGAAGTAAACTGCGGTAAACGTGTCATGTACTTTTTATCCTTGTCAAATTTTATGGCTATTTTTATACGAATATTTACCAACTGTGTAGAGCTGTCTGATAGCAATCCATCTACGTTGAAAACATGATAATTCGTAAATATATTGCACAAACATAATACAAAATATTATTACAACATTTCTGAGTAATCGACCGATAGAATGTATTTTATTAAAAAATTTCTAAGGAGAACAGAAATTTATTTTATATAACATAAAATTCCATGTTTATATGCTACCCATAAATATGATTGTTTTACTGCGGCTGTGATCAAATTACTTTACTGTGCTAAATAAAAATCAATATTTATTAAACTGACATAATCTTTCTTTTGTTTGTGGAATGATATTTGTGTATGCAGTTTTACATTATAACTGTAATCGAATTTTATTTGTAAATACT
Organism: Omphiscola glabra; assembly: GCA_964017045.1. Lineage (NCBI taxonomy): Eukaryota > Metazoa > Mollusca > Gastropoda > Lymnaeidae > Omphiscola > Omphiscola glabra. Next base: position 26,945,294 of record OZ024806.1, read on the forward strand.
TAAAAATTAGTCTGCGATTTCACAAGCTTTATTATGTCAATAACCAATCATTGCAGACCTTAAATTGGATATCAATATTTAATATATATATATATATATTGAAATTACAATTTTAATCCGGAAAAAAAATGTTATGGGACCTAATACAATCTTGAATAATTGTAAAGAGGTATATGTAAAATATATATATATATATATTGAAATTACAATTTTAATCCGGAAAAGAATGTTATGGGACCTAATACAATCTTGAATAATTGTAAAGAGGTATATATAATATATATATATATATATATTGAAATTACAATTTTAATCCGGAAAAAAATGTTATGGGACCTAATACAATCTTGAATAATTGTAAAGAGGTATATATAATATATAAAAACACACTCAGTGCTAACACAAGGCTTACTATTCCATTTCCACGTGTTCAACGTCGTACTCAAAAGTTTTGTTGTTGATGATTAATTAAAGAATTGTGTGTGCTAAATGCTATGGTTGTATGCTAAGTTGGTACATGGAGATAGACATACAAAGGATGGTCCTCAAATACTCTCCGTATAGTGCATACAACCAATTGATTAATTATAGTTAAAACAGGTAATGATTTACGCATCACACATTTCAGCTCACCCGGATACTCTCAGGCGTAATGCTTATCTGGTGACTAATGAAAAACTTATTAAAAATGGGATTGGGTAGCCGCATTATGATTTATACAATTTATGAACAATTTAAATAGCTAATTAAATGAATTTTTAAACGAAAATAGTAGTAGAATCGCATCGATGTTCGGCCTGACTGACTGTAGAATTTCCTACTATCTGAAGAATGATCACACCTTTTCATGTTTAAGTAAAGAAATTTAGTAGTGTGTTAATAGTAGCAATTTATGAAACAAAATTACAAATAATACAACATCGCAATGAAAAATCAAATAGTCTGTAAGCAGGGCAGGACCAAGTACAATCAGCGCCTTGGGCGGACTAGTAAGGCGATTTCGGCGCCCCTGTCTACCTGAAGTATATACAATGTAATTTATCGTTTCCTTCGCAGTTAAGGGCCGATTTAAGGACGATTTTGACAGGCATGAGTTTGGTGCCAAGGATGATTGGCCCTCTCGCCCTTTCTTTCACAGGGCCCTGAGTATATTTAGAGATTGGGGCGTCAGTGCATTACTTTGCCAAGGGCCTCAGCTGCTCTAATGACGGCCCTGATTGGAATGGACTGCTGAGAAAACTTCTGGCAGGGGTAAATAAGTTTAACTTAAACTTTATGTGCTTTTGAAATACTGTTATTATTATTTTTGATTCAAAGCTTGAAAATAAAGTTTTTGTTTTAGTTTATTATTTTAATCGCACTGTACACTAACATTGATGATGTCATACACATGTAATATCAACCACTTTAACCACTAATAGATGGATACGATAAAAGCGTAAACTTACAATCATGTCGGGCATAATAGATTTGTCCCCCACCTCTGATATCGATTTTATTTGTTGATATCTTCCATTCATTGACAGCTTTCTCTGTCAGAGTGAAAAGATTTAGTCTTCCATTCATTGGCAGATTTCTAGTTTGGAGTGAAAAGATTTAGTCTTCGATATGCAGTTCTGACTAGAATTCGGTTAGTAAATACTTTAATGGCTCAAATAATAGAGCAGAGGCTCTCTTAAATTTGACACCAACATTGCAGACGAAACGAAATAACTTGCTTAATCAGCGGCGTTTAATAGTTGAGGTCATTTGGAGGAGGGGGCCAATTCTAAACGTGTGTCTCATGTGTTGACAGGGAGACACAATTTGACAGGATGACCTTGAACAGATTTTACCGCGTAGTGATTTGGGCGTTACAAATAAAAAAAATGAAAAGAAGTTACATTTTATGTAAACGGGTCAACTTCAAATGTTTAGATGTACGCACTGTAGTAAAGTAATTCTACTTTGGCGCTATGTGAACACAATGTTACCAGATATTGTAAGCATTAGGAGAGTTGACAATACGGCTTAAAAATACCGCTGACCCACATCGGCTTAGCGAGATTAAAGCCACTAGGGCGATGCCAAGTTCTTGTCTACAACCTTCCAGAAAAAAAACCTCTGTGGTCAGCCGAAAAATGTCAGCCCTTATTATGAGGACAACAAGTGTCAACCTTCGGAGGCCCATCCAGTAAATACCCTCTTCCTACGCCAATGTCCTTTCATATATATATATATATATTTTTTTTTTTAGTTCCCCCGGGCAGGAGCGCCCCTCCACTTACGCCACTGTTTAACATAAAATGTGAACTGAACATAAACATTTTATGAACAAAACGATATAAAGGCCTTACAATGATCGAGAAACTTTCGTCACGGTGTGGTGATTTAACACTTCATACTCCGGTGATTTCAATCTAAGAGTTTACGGACGCCTGACGTCAGGACACGTTTTGTGTCTTTGTATTTAGATTGAAACCTGTCATAGAACATACTTCACATTTGTGCTCAACGAGTTCACACTGGGAGATCATCAATTGATAATTAGAAGTTTATAATGGAACAGCCACTTGCATTATTTTATTTTTTCGTCCTTTAACATAACTTAAAAACTTTATTAAAATTACTGTGCACATTTTATACGTGAGCTTGAATATAGCTGAAGAGTCTTAAACAAAATTGTGTGATGGACGCTAAGGAAAGTTGAACCGCGCCTAATGAGGACGAACACATTTACTTAACCCTTTAACCTAACCGTCTCAGAGTTTGACACCATTCATGTGTTTATGACCTCTGACCTAACACGCATCGTGTACTTGTTGTATGGACTCAAACGTGAATCTGAAAGTGATCATGACTCAAATTAGTGTTTGGAAGCTTTAGGTATTTAAACGGTACAATTTAAAAGGGGACGACATGTAGGATAGGGACATAGGCATTTGTCTTTCGGTGTTTAAACATGGCAGAGGTTTGTACACGATAGGACACGTCTGGATGTTTTTTTCTTAAAGAAAGTGTCATGTATTCTTCATGATACAAGGTGACTTTTTTGGGTTAAATGTCGATATAACATGTATATAATATAAATTTAATGTGGATGTAATAAAATGTGTTATGTTTAAATTTTTTAGGTTGCCTACATAGTGACACTAAAATGTTGTGATTTTCTATGTGGTGACACTAACATTTTTAATTGCCTATGTGGTAACACTAAATTGTTATGATTGCCTATGTGGTAGCAGTAAATGTTGTGATTGCATACGTGGTGGCACTACTAACGTAACATAGGAGATGGCGTCGGTGGGCCGTCGAGCGCAAGATATTAATGCCCCCCGGGCACCCCTCCACACGGGCCAGCCGCCGGGTTTCCCCGCCCACAGACCGTGCGGCGGCGCGACGGGAACCTCCCTCGTGGCCTAGGAGACTTCCGTCGACAGAGAACGCTGCGTTTAAAGCGTTCGAGGTCCACTCTCCAAAGGGTCTGGACGGCTTTGCTTCCACTCCGGAGTGAAAGGTGTTGCGTTACTACCCCCCACCGCCCAGGGAGTCTTTCAGTCGGGACGTTAAGGTGGGACGAAACGGTTGCCTAGGAGCGGCTTTCTCACGGCCGCGTAGCTAAAATCATCGGTATAGGCATTCGCCACCCTACCTCATATCCATCAACGGTCGAGATTGCTATTTCAGGATTGGCCTATTGAGCCTTTTGTTGAAGTGTACAAAGCTACTCCATCGTCTCGCGAAGACGGAATGATGCCACAAAAATATATATTTAAAAAAAAAAAGAAACATATTAAACTTTTAAACAATTCAATGAAATGATCATTTTTAACAACAACAATAAAAGAATAATATATATTTTAAACATAACTAAATCTCAAAGAAAGTTAGTTTAAATACAAATTAATGTTCGAATGGGAGGAATGATTCAATAAAGTCTATAAGTATATTATATTTAGTGAGATTTCTCTACATTTAACATCATAAAATAAAGTTAATCAACGCATTCAATCAAGTCTATTAGTATATTATATTTAATGAGATTTCTCTACATTTTACATCATAAAATAAAGTTTATCAACGCATTTAATCTTCTCGTAGGTCGGGATTCAAAACACAGAGCAAAGACTGAACAAGATGAGGATATTTGCACGTTGGAGTGTTCGGATTATCGTCTTCCTACATCTGGTAGCACAGCCAGCTGTCGGGGCGGTGAGTCACGCTGACAGGTGTACCAGGTGTTCACCGGTGGACGTGAATAACTTTTGCAAAATTGTATTAAAGAAAATAAGATTTAAAAATAAAAAAAATAACAAAAACACAATTTAAAATTTTGGGCGTTGATTTTAGAAGCTTTCTGAAGATAACATGAATAATATATATATTTTAAACCAACTAAACACAATGTTGTTCGTATAGATACTTTATGTGCATTTTTGTTTGCATTTATGTAATTGCACATGATTTATTATTTGTGTTATACTAGCAACTTATTTATGGTATGGGAATGGTGTTTATCACGCTTAGTGAATGTAAAACCTAACAGACTGAAGATAATATATTTAAACCAAAATACGTCACAAATACAACGCTTATAGCAACAGCTACACAGTGAAACACCACGCAGCAATTGAAAAAAAATATTAACGATGCTTAAACCTTTAACGTAAATGTAAAAAATGATTTATTTTATTTTTGGGGGGAGGGATCTGAGGGGGGGGGGGGGCTAAAAATTTGAGCGAATTGGTTTCCATCGGCAATAAGTCTATGTGCCAAGCTTCAGCTCGACAGAATGACGAAAAGTGTGTCAATTAGTCTCCCAGCGGTTTTTCCCCCACACAGAAAGAAGAAACACATGAACAAACGCAAATGTTATAAAGTATTCAATTAAACAACCCATAAAACAAAGGTGTTGGTATAAATCTTTTCTTTGAATTTCTGAACGACTTAGTCATGGCCAATATTCTTAAAGATTCATTGCGTTATTTTTCTTGTAGCTTTCCTTTAAACACAGGAACAATTTATTTTGGGTGTTAGGAGAGAGGGGAGAATTCGAGATAATATGTTGTGATCGGCAACGAGTCTATGTGCCACGTTTCAGCTCGATAGGTTGACGGCAAGTGTGCCAATTAGCATTCCGAACATTTTTGCTACACACGAACATAAAAGCAGAAGCAGTCATTATAAATGATCTAAAGAGATCAACGCCTATGGACGGTCCCACAGAAATTTAAGTTCATAAATCGTTTCATAATAATCGAAAAGACTTCTTATACATTTGAAAAGGTGACTTAAAGTATAGTCTGCACCGAAAGTGTTATTCATTCGCTTAGATATAAGAGCAGACTTGGTAATAAATTCAGAAGTACATGCATACAATAAAATGGGAACAGCTGGGTGTCAAATGTTGGTTCTTTTTAAGTAAATGGCATTCTTAAACACTTGAAATGATCAAGTTAAAAAGAGTAACTATAAGGTCATAAAGTGTAATGATTGGGCTAAACAAGAGATAAATGCATATATATATATATATATATATATATATATATATATATATGTAATTTAATGCCTGCGCAGATTTCATACATTGTCATATGCTATATATATATATATATATATATATATAAATATATATATACACTATTCTTATTAAAATAATTTATTTTGAATGGTATTTTTTGTCAAGCTATTCAGCTATTTATAATAAGATACCATTCGCATTGTTAAACTTTCCCAGCCTTCCACTTTCACCGTGTTTACACCGGACACTGTGACCATCCCAGTGACCACGACTTCTCTGTTGAAACTCAACAGCAAGGTGAGTAAATCGATAGAGCTCACTAAAAAGCACCCAACCTTGTCTAGAAGATACTGTTAAATTGAAGGAGGCCAGAAGCACCCAGACATGTAACACGGTGCAAGAAACACCATCAACATTGATAAATTGCATGACATTCCAAAAGACAAGAGTGCACTTCCGTATATTAACATATTTTAATATGTTACGAGGACAGTCAACTTGATTTTAATGTTTTCTATACGTTTAGTTTAATGAGTAATTATACAATCAAAAATATTAAACAAATATCTTTATCTCAAGATATCGATTGCTCATTATTATGAATGCCACATACTCTCTTCAAATGCGTTTTCCATCTTTGGGTCAAAGGTAAACTGTGAGGACCCTGACCCTGATGATATTTGCACGTGTCTCGTTGACAGCAACTTTATACCGTTTGAGACATTTTGGCTGAATTCTGACGACGGTAAGTTAACATCAGACACATTTTGAGAGTCCTTGGGGGCTTACACTTGAGACCAGCAGTACCCAGCGATGTTTTAATGGCATGATGGGTGTTAAGGATTTGATTTTGTTATAGCGGGGAGTTGTTCATAATGAAACATTATATAAATTTTGTCTGGTCTTAATAAAATGTGTCATATTTCACATTTTAAAATGATTAAATAACTACAACTCGCAGTGGCGTCTAAAGAGAGTAGGAGCCGGAGGGGTCTTCCATCGCTGTTAATATTTTTTTAAATTAATATATAGAATTGGCAATTTTGGTCAAATGTATTTTTTTTTTTCGTGGAAGTTTTGCATAAAAGAAATTTGACGGCACCATGTGGCATTTATCATAGAAAGCATTTTCTTTCATACTAATAAACCAAACAGTTCATTCTGCGTTCCACATGCGTGGCTTTGTCTTACTATATTTCCAGGATACTATGTTTACTATGATGCTACCAGCCCCCTCGTGCAAGGTACGACCTATCCCGTCCGAGTGGCATGCCGGCAAAATAACCTCAACATGTGAGTACATTATCATCAAACACAGCAACAGACAGTAATGCCAACGTCATCAAACAACAGAACACACACACTTGAATCGTCATCCAACCACTGAAAACACTTACACCATCTTCAAACAACTAAACACTCATACTTACATCGGTATGAAACAACGGAATTGAGTAATAACGGGGTGGGATTGCAATCAGACTAGAAACATGATACATAGGGAAAAATCTATTTATCTCTTACATACCTATGTTCTGACACATTCCTCTTACTGCCCAATCAGATACTACATTTCAGTTAAGTGTTTAATTTTATTAAATTTATTTTTTACTGTTGTTTGTTCGCTAATGAAGGTTTTTTGACGACGCTTTCTTTGTTTTGTTGCATTCCTTTTTTTAAATTTTTACCGTCCTGTATTTTTAAAATTTCCATAACAAAAAATATACACACAACACCCAAACACTCACACACATGTACACAGAAAAACGCAAACATATACACCACATCTTAACACACAAATCATAACTCACACACACACAAACCTACATCACGCATGCACACATACAAAAACACATGCTCAACTCCCAAACAATTATATAAAACCCAACACACAAGACCCAAACACACATACGCACCAAATCCCAGTACACGTACAAGCAAAACCCCCAACACACGTACACTCCGTATCCAAAGACTTATACACACACCCCAAGACACATATACACATCATCCAAACACACATATAAAAAACATCCAAAGACACATAAAAACAGATATACATACTCACCACAACTCATCACACATACTCACCACACCCTAATACACATCCCAAAAACATACACACACCAAACCATTTCACATGCGCACAACACACCAACACACATACAGACAACATCATACACTCAAACTCATATAATAGCTGACACATAAACAACCAGCCATCACGCGCACACGCACACATACATATACACTCTACCGATTCAAAACTACATAGAATACACTAAAACCTCGACACATATACACCAGACATTCTTACATACAAACACACAACTAAACGTATCGTATCTTTGCTCTCAGCATCTCCAGACGAACTCTGAACGTAGTGGTAACGACAAACTCTGCGCCAACATTTACAAACCCAGGTATTTATTGAAACGCTTTCAGCCAACTCAGACAAAACAAGTGTCTTGGATCATGCAAAAAATATTGTATCAAATAAGAATATTTATAGTCTCCGTAACCGTACACAAATATCACACAGACTTTTTATTTAAACATCTTTTTCAAAGAAAGTGTGTCAAAGAGTTATTTTGTCTTTCACAATCGTCACACAAACGTCACAATATCACAACCGCTCATAGAATAAGGATATCTCAACCTCTTATAGAATACGGATATTCCAAACTGTAATAGTATAAGGATATTACAACCTCTTAACGCATTTGGATATCAGAACCTCTCAAAGTATAAGGATATCCCAACCTCTCATGGTATAAGGATATCACACACGCAATTCACCATCTCTGCATCATTTTCGATAACCATTATTTGCATTCAGATTGCCCCATCTAACTTTTCACTTCATATTTCTATATTGTATACCCTACTCACCTCCCTTGTTATTGCCAGTATCAAAACAACCCCGCCCCCAGTTCACTCCGGTAGACAAGAGAGTCTACCCAAGCACTGAGTAACTTACGGGGGTTTTCGGGTGGAGCGGTCCGCTCCGTGCTATAAATTTTACATTTATGGGCGTCATTTTCAGCCTAGCTACGTCACTACATGCACTCCACTCCTTTTTTGAACTTTCGAATATTGTACACACCAGTACCCCCTCTCTAAACGCTAATATCCTCCACCCCAGCCACCTCCACTGTGACCATCAGTGCCAAAAGCACCCCACAGTTTACCCAGATTGACAAGGCGGTCTACACCGATCCTGAGAATGATGCTGTGACTTTCACCATGACGTCAAACCCTAACGTTGGATACTTTACTGTTGGCGCTGGTAGGTACATATGGGTTTAGGTACTGCTAGGTAAACATGACAGTCAGTGTTGGTAGATATACTACATTTTCGGTACTGCTAATTATAAATATAAGTCAGTTTCGTAGTTAAACAGCATGTTCGTTACATCTAGGTATACATATTAGTGAGTGTCGTAGTTAAACATCATGTTTGGTACTGCTAGATATACATATTAGTCAGTATCGTAGTTAAACATCATGTTTGGTATTGCTAGGTATACATATTAGTCAGTATCGTAGTCAAACATCATGTTTGGTATTGCTAGGTATACATATTAGTCAGTGTCGTAGTCAAACATCATGTTTGGTATTGCTAGGTATACATATTAGTCAGTGTCGTAGGGATAGTTTCCTATTGGCACTGGGCAGTGTAGCTAAAAAAAGAACGCTGTCATTTTCAAGACATACTCTACTGCAAGCATTTTACTTCAATATGGATGTCTTCAAATGATCAAACTGAAGCTATTGAATCACTCTACGTTTCACATTTTGAGAACGTTTTGGTGGACTTCACAAACATGGTTGTAATCGATTCCTTTGTAGTCTTGTTCACAATACAGTTCAATATAACTTTATGTATATAGATATGCATCCAGCGTTAAGTACAAACTTTATGCGTTAACGAATATGAACATATGTGAGCAAAATTATTTCGTGCATATTTTATAGCTCTACCATGATAACGATATTGATTCTAACATTTTTTTGTTCAATCTTCTCATTAGTATTTTCACTAAATTTTGGCAAAATATAAACAAGTATCTCCATGTAAAATATACAAAGCTTTGAAACCAAAATGAATTGGGAATATTTTTGTGAAAGAAATTGTCCTTAAAAATTATTATTTTTTTGTTGAAAACGTGTAAAGTAAAGTAAGGAAAACAATTGTTCGACGCTGCACTGATATGGCCCAACAAACAATGTCAAATTTAGTTTAATGACTCACTTCAAATCGTTCTCAAATATCAGCAGTGGTGTTAGTCATAATTCCATGATGCTATAACAGACCTATTCAATTAATTTGACTTAACCTGTTTGGTTATATCAGTCAATGCTCCTACTCTGTTCTCACTCTCTAGGTGACGGCGTCATCACGGCAGCTGTAGACATGCAGACGGCCACGACACTGACGCATATACTGACAGTGTCAGCCAGTGACTCGTACAACACAGTCAGCCCGGCCTTCATTCTTTACGTCATAATAACAGGTCAGTCTAGTCATGTTAGCTGGCCAGTCTAGTCATGTTAGCTGGCCAGTCTAGTCATGTTAGCTGGCCAGTCTAGTCATGTTAGCTGGCCAGTCTAGTCATGTTAGCTGGCCAGTCTAGTCATGTTAGCTGGTTACTCTAGTCGTGTTAGCTGTCATGCTAGTCATGTTGGGTGGTCAGTCTAATCATGTTGGCTGGTCAGTCTAGTCATGTTGGCTGGTCAGTCTAGTCATGTTGGCTGGTCAGTCTAGTCATGTTAGCTGGTTACTCTAGTCATGTTAGCTGTCATGCTAGTCATGTTGGGTGGTCAGTCTAATCATGTTGGCTGGTCAGTCTAGTCATGTTGGCTGGTCAGTCTAGTCATGTTGGCTGGTCAGTCTAGTCATAATAGCTGGTTACTCTAGTCATGTTAGCTGGCCAGTCTAGTCATGTTGGCTGGCCAGTCTAGTCATGTTAGCTGTCATGCTAGTCATGTTGGATGGTCAGTCTAATCATGTTGGCTGATCAGGCTAATCGTGTTGGCTGGTCAGTCTAGCCATGTTGGCTGGTCAGTCTAGTCATGTTAGTTGGTTACTCAAGTCATGTTAGCTGTCACCCAAGTCATGTTGGCTGGTCAGTCTAGTCATACTGGCTTGTCAATCTAATCATGTTGACTAGTCTGTCTAGCCATGTTTGCTGCTCAGTCTGGTCATGTTGGATGGTCAGTTTTGTCATGTCGGCTGGTCAGTCTAGTCATGTCAGCTGGTCACTTTAGCCCTGCTTTCTGGTCCCACTTGATCAATTGTTGTCAGCTGTCGTGAAACTGTTTTCGCCCCTTCACACACATCTATGTTTTTAACCCTCCATACACTGCATGTTTTTACCCCCTCTATACACCACTATGTTTTTACCCATCCATATACCTCTATGATTTACCCTTCCAGACACCGCATGTTTTTACCCCTCTTTACCCCGCTATGTTTTTACCCCTCCAGATACCTCTATGTTTTACACGTCCAGATAACTCTATGTTTTACCCGTCCATACACGCTATGTTTTACCCATCCATACACAGCTTTGTTTCTACCCATCCAAACACCGCAATGTTTTTACCCTTTTTACCTTCCATTAACTCCACCTGTATTTTTGTCTCTATAATGTGAACTACTAAAAAGCAACATTAGCCCCAGGCTACATCTGTTTGTGATCAACTTAGTTTTATAAAAGCGTCCCTTCTTTTTCTTGAAAATGTCTATTTGTTAATCAGAATGAATGAATTTATGTGATATGTCAAACTGTATAAATTAGGTAACTATATAACATGTCAGTAAATTTAGCTATCACTCAAAACTTTTTCATGTCATTTTCAAACACGAACATCTGGAAGCAGAAAGGACATAATGCTTTAAAGTCCGTTTCCATTTGTGTCTGCAGACCAGAACAAGGCGCCGAAGATGACAGGTCTTCCCGCAACCGTCTTCTTACATGAAAACTCACTCGCAGGTGACGTCATTGTGGGTCTTGGAATCACTGACGACACGAGCAAGGGACTCAGCCCCACCTGTTCGTCCACCTATTCGCCTGACAACGTCAAGTTCACATATAATTCCGCGTGTAAGGCTAATGTTGCCTGCGACTTGGACGCCTATGCAGTTTAAAACTCATGATAAACATGAGGATTTTGTTAGTTATTCTATTCATTTGTTGTTGTTAACTGTTGTTGTTCTCCTTCACATGCAAAGATTACCAATGCTGTTTTAAACGGTGAGTACACAAGCTTGTTGCCAGTTCTATTTGTGCCCGGAAAGCTTTTACGCAATTATAACACATGTTGTTGTGTGTTCTAGTTGGATCTGAGTGTATTCGGGTTTTTCTTCTCATTTGCTTTTTTAAAGCGTGAGCAATGCGTTTACTCTTTGATGAATGTTCCCCCAACAGTGAGCCTAGCGCGCATCCTTGTACGATACACGGCAAGTGTTTCCCCACGAAACAAGAAAACTTGTCCATCGATTTGAGTGAAGCACTTAGACCAGTGGATCTCAAATTTCCTAATGCCGTGACTCTTTTAATACAGTTCCCCGTGTTGTGACGACCCCCAACCACACACTTATTTTTGTTGCGACTACAATACTGTCGAGTAATTGTGTTTTCCGATGATCTTAGGCGACCCATTGGAAAGAGTCTTCCGACCCCCAAGGGGTCTCCACCCACAGCATGAGAACCGATGTCTTAGACAGTCGTTGAAGCGAATATTAGATATAATATACTACAAAGCCTAGTGGTGCAACCTTTTTTTTAGAACGTTCCAACAATGAATTATATAACATTCTATGTACACCCATACCTCGCTTTACGGCCTAGATACGTTCCGGAAAAGTTGGCCGTAAAACGAAAAGCCGTATAATGCTATAATTTTGATATAAACCCATACAAATTTAATTGGATCTGTTCCAATTTTTGTATAAAATAATGTAGTCGTTAGTTCATAAATCATTTTATTCTTTTCATTTTAAATAAAGATAAACGTGCAAAACATTGTAATAGTAAACAGAAATTTAAAAAAAATAAACATATCAATTAAAAACACAAAAGAAATCATATGCACATATTTATACATAAAATAAAATGTTAAGGAAACTTTATAATCTGATGAACATTAACACGAAAAATCATCTGCCATCCTCACTTTCCGCTCTTGTGGATTGACCCAGTTGAAAATATTGGTACAAAGTTGTCTGCTTCGCTTTGCTTTCTGTTTCATTCCCTGCTCAAAATATGAAAGTGCATTTGATAGGTTCTTTGCAGTTAGCCTTTGGCCGTATAATGAAACATCGTGGGCCGTAAACCAAAAAAGTGCCATAATTTAAAAAGGCCGTAATAGCGAAATGCCGTATAAAGAGCGGCCGTATAGCGATGTATAGGTGTATGTAATAAAGCAAAGGCGTTGAGTAGACAGACAAACACTCTGTGATAAATTATACTATTAAGTTAACAGCGCTACATAAGTGTCATTGTGTGGATAACCTAGATTAGATGTTCAGTACAAATTAATACATTGAGACAGCCGTCTTCAGATAAGTCTGTCTTGAAACTGTAATGACTTTTGTGTCAGAGTTTAAACTATGCCATTTATTAGCTTTTTTGAATTATGATTGTTTTATATATATATATTTTAAACTATGACATTGGATGGTCTATTTCAATTTATGAAACTTTATGAACAGTTAATTATGAACATACATCTCATCTTTACCATGAAGTTAACAATGTTTATGTTGCAGCTGATTCACTTGTGGTTAAGTACGACAAGGCCTTCGACTATGAGTCCAAGTCCAGTTTTGCCATCACCTGTACTGTAACGGACGGCTACCTGTCTAGGTAAGCTAAAAAGGCTACCTGTAACGTAAGCTAAAAAAAGGCTACCTGTCTAGGTAAGCTAAGAAAAGGCTACCTGACTAGGTAAGCTCATAAAAGTGCATTATGAGGCAACATGCCTGACTGTGTTCTGGGCCAGGTGTCTAAAATATTGTTATTTTTTAAACTGTATAATATTGTTTCTAAACAAAGAGACTAATTGCACTGTATGTGACTGTTAACTGTCCAGTTGATTTCTTTAAAAATATATTATCATAATCCTTGCCCAGACCCAGGTGAGGCCATATGCTGGACTCCCTGACGTGTACCGGCCCCATGCCAATCACGATATTTGATTATTCTGCATTATTAAGTTATAACAGATGTACTCTCTATGTGATTTCCATTATTAAATAAAGATTTAAATATTAATGTCAAATAATAATACTATTTTTTTATTTAATGATAATAATAATAATAATTATTATTATAATGATAATACTAATAATAATAATAATACACATTTCTCATTAAGCTTTTTAGTTACAAATTCTAAAATACGTAAAAATTCCCCAAATAATTTAAATTATTTAAATTATCTAATTTCAATAACATTTTAAAAATACTTTCTTGCTTAATTTAAATACACCAGTATTTAACAGCTATTTAAATCCACGAAGAACTTGGCCTTTATTTCAATCTTAGTCCCGGAAACGACACTCTGACCCTCATCATCACAGACGTCAACGAGCCCCCAGAATTCGACAAGACCGAGTATTACTGTGCAATAAATGAAGGGGCTGTGAGTATCTCAGACTGTTAGCATTAAATGAGTGAAGTCAACAGTTTGAAAGATATAGAGATCACGTGATGTATTGGCGTCTCCCGCATTGCTTTTTTGTGTGCACTTCCCGTTATTATTTTAATTAATGACAACATTTAGATTTGTAAAAGAAAAATAATAAGTAAAATAATTACATTTATTTTTAAAGAAACTTTGGTTGAATTTAGTTTACTTCTGTGCCACTTGTATTTACTTACATAACGGGAAAACATCTTATTATCAAGGAACTTTTGACCTTAATACTTCTCCCAGGTTGGTGCCACGTCCTGCAACCTTAACGCAGCCATCACTGACCCCGAAGACGTCACAGTAGGGTCGGTGTTCTTCTTGCCTGATAACGATGGAAACCGGTTTTCGTATGTGGAGCAATGTTTAAACTAGGGATGTTAAGACCGTTTGTGGTGGGAAACAGGTTCAGGCCTGAAGTCCTACAGGAACTGGCGGGAACGATGTTCCTTAATTGTTTTTGATTAGGTTATCTATTTCAAGGGTTGGTGGGGAGGAGTAGCTTTGGTGAGTTCCCACACTTATTCCCCCCAGGAATTGATCTCCTATTAGCCTTACCTTACAGCCATTTCAGATTGACATGCTATTTAATAAGACAGCACCATTCATGGCAGAATGAAGAGGGGACGGAGAATCCTGATCATCTCGGAATGCTCTTGTGGGGGGGGGGGGGGGGAGGATGCGACATGTTTGTCTCTTCAAATTCTTAAATTAAAGTATTTTTCTCTTGATAGATTCTCTCTCTACATTGTAGTTTAAGTTATACTGACTGAAAAAAAGGGAGCTGGGAATTATTGTAACTTGGGAATTTCCAAATTGTAAACATCTTGCCTACAATAAACGCGTGTATTAACATGGCGACAATTTTCTAAAACTTGTATGCATTTAAAAACATCCTAATTTTATTTTAAAACATTTTAATTAAGGCAAGATGCCTTTTCAGATAAAAACATTGTACATACATTTTAAGATCATAAATAATTACATATTTTTAAAGTCCATCTTTTCCTACTAAAATAATTTAAAATCAAGACATCTAAATTAAATAATGTCCCTAGTGTAAAAATCAGCCATTCTCATTTAGATGTATGTCAATAATTAAATAACAATAATAATGCATATAGTATTGATGTATTTTTATAATTAGTATCTGAATGATTTCCGACATTTTTTTTTCTCGATATAGTGATGTAGAAAAAAATCGGTAACCAGTTGGGAAAATTGAGAACCAAAATACTGAGATCCTGTTTTGCTTTTAACATCTTTAGTTTGCACTGTATTATTTCCCTGTTTTTGATAGTTTACAATAACCTAAGTACTAAGCAATTGTTCCAATTGGAAACCATAATATACTCTATTAAATACTATTATTGTGTGACCTGTACAGCTTTGTATAACCCAATTACCACTTTTTTAATAAACTTTTTAGTTCAAAACTCATTTAACGTCTTAAGTCTAATATTATGAATAGTTTATTTTTAAACAATTTAGTTTTGCTATTTAAGTTTTGTTTATATAGCAACACATTAAAGCAAGTCAACATTACTTCCGTCCACAGGTACACCAAGTCGTCCGGTACCGTTACCTTCTCTGTCAATTATGACGTAGATCCGGGGACACTGCCCACGGACACCAACCTGATTTTAGCTGCCGTTGACAGCGGTGGTCTGACTAGCTCTGTCACAGTCGTAGTGCATGTTAATGACATCAATGACAACACCTGCAGCACTGACTCGATAGTGAGTACGACGTGCATGAGTCAGTTATAGATGTACACAGTTATAAATGTACACAGTTATAGATGTACACTGCTATACATGTACACTGTTATAAATGTACACAGTTATAGATGTACACTGTTATAGATGTACACTGTTATAGATGTACACTGTTATAGAGTAAACAGTACACATTTAAGTAGAGGCCGACAGAATTTCCGTAACAATTTAGAAGCCGAAAGTTGCCATTTGATCAATTTCGGCATGGTTTCGGCCGAAACATAAAATTTAACTTTTGGTTTACTTTTTGGTTTAGGCCTAAAGTGACTGAGGTTTTCGGTCGTCTACCAGAAGTCAGACTATCACTCTTTCTGTGGTCCGGCAATACAATATTCATTATTACGCGACATCTTGCTATCATCGTATGATACATGACTAGTTATCTGCTAACACTGCTCACTGCTGCATGCTTTGAATATTGAATATGCCAAGGAAACGGTGCTCATCTTTCAAGAACTATGTTTTTGTGTGTTGAAAGTACATTCTCACCTGCTCTTTTAGATTTCTTTACATATTCTATAAGATCCAGAAATCGGCATTTGAAATGTATGTTTAGAATTTACTAAGCTGAAATACAGCATATCTCTTCCGGCTACAAAGTAAATGGTTGTAGTGTAATGACTAGAGTTTCGTTTAACACCTTCATGTTATGTACATATACACACACGTTCCTATAAAATTTGTCCAAAAACTATTAACGTATTTACTCTTAGAGTAGTATAGTGACAAACATATTTTTTTGTCTGGATCTAATGCTGAACTCGTTCACGGTTTTTAAAAAAAAAATAAATCAAAGAATAATATCTTATTTAAAATGCAAATGTAAATTGTTGTTGGCCATTAAGAATAAGAAGCCTTGTTAGCTTTTCTTTATTTGTTCTTCTTTTCTAATCCGAATTCTAAATTGAAGAACTTCATTCAAGCTGTGTGATGGAGATAGTGGCTCAAAGCAGACGGGACAATAAGAGAAGGAGATAGTGGCTCAAAGCAGACGGGACAATAAGAGAAGGAGATAGTGGCTCAAAGCAGACGGGACAATAAGAGAAGGAGATAGTGGCTCAAAGCAGACGGGACAATAAGAGAAGGAGATAGTGGCTCAAAGCAGACGGGACAATAAGAGAAGGGGATAGTGGCTCAAAGCAGACGGGACAATAAGAGAAGGAGATAGTCGCTCAAAGCAGACGGGACAATAAGAGAAGGAGATAGTGGCTCAAAGCAGACGGGGCAATAAGAGAAGGAGATAGTGGCCCAAAGCGGACGGGACAATAAGAGAAGGAAATAGTGGCTCAAAGCAGACGGGACAATAAGAGATGGAAATAGTGGCTCAAAGCAGACGGGACAATAAGAGATGGAAATAGTGGCTCAAAGCATGTGCAATCTTGAATTGACAGACGGGACAATAAGAGAAGGAAATAGTGGCTCAAAGCATGTGCAATCTTGAATTGACAGACGGGACAATAAGAGAAGGAAATAGTGGCTCAAAGCATGTGCAATCTTGAATTGACAGACGGGACAATAAGAGAAGGAAATAGTGGATCAAAGCATTCGTAATCTTGAATTGAAAGACTGGTCAATAAGAGAAGAACTTTTGGGCTATGAGCCTCCTTTGGCACAAATATATTATCGTAATATTATCTTTGGAACTCAACCGTGTCGTGCATTAAAAACAATATAAATGCATAGTGTATCAATTATTTCCCTTAGACTTTGAGAGTTGACAAGTTCAACATCGATTATTCCTCAGAAACTCTTCAAGTCTGACCAATTCACGCCTTTGAAACAACTTGGCACCTTCAGCGGCACCGACGCTGATCTCACGGCACCAAATAACGAGGTCCACTTTGAGGTGACGTCAGCCAGCCCATCTTCGGCTTCTACACACATATACGTGGCCAGGAATGGGGATATATTTTATGCCAGTAAGTTACAGAGACATGTTTTGATTTTGTTACACCTCCCATGCTTAAAATGTCCATAAAGTCGTTCAATTAACTAGTGCTAAAAGAAAAGAATGTGTCAAAATCAATCTAAACTGTGACTTTTTCTTATCCGGTTTCGCCAAGTGTACTGCAGTAATTTGAACACATTAAAATATGTCTTTTTCATTTAATTAAACAAGACAAAATATGTAAATCAACACATTTTATAGCAGAAAATAATATTTGAACATAATTATCTCAATATGTGAATTGTGTGACATAAGTTCTTTTAGAACGGAAATGTCACATTAGGAAATGGCGTCAGCATTCCGTCCAGCCAAAGCTTTTTATGTCCTGACCAAAACACCCCCCCCCCCCCCCCCCTAAGCCCGAGTATCGAGCTGCGAAGCGCCACGTTGGAGAACTCCCTTGGCCAGGACATCCTCCACCCGCATTCGTTCCATCGGTCTCTACCATTTGGGGGCCACCCTAGCCCAGGGACATACGGTCGGCCAGGCCTTGTTCTCACGATTCAATCGACCGACTGCAATTAATCAGAAGCCCAAAGATTGTTTAAGATAGAATTAAAGTGGGTAACGGAAACATGTCATCATCTAATCAGTGGGTCATGTAGACAAGGTCAGTAGCGTCTCTAGGAGAGGAGTGTAAAGGTCTAAATCGGGTAACACCTCCACAGAGGGCTGTGCCTAATGTAAAAATGGCGAAATAGACACAGACGTTTAATTTTTTTTTTCACAATAAATTTAAGTTGAATAGCAGATCATGGTGTTAGCATATGGAAGAAGATTTCACAACTGGCTGACACGGTGGAGTCCCATGGGGAATTATGTAGGCGATGACACAGTGAGTTTACCTGCACCGGGTGACACCAACCCATTAATGACACCATTGTGAATGTGTGTGATAATTAAAACATATATTTAAAACTCCATCTTTTCCTAGATCATTTTGACAGCGCCGATGATGGGACATCGTTCAATGTGTACGTCCGCTGTGTGGACGCTGGGAGCCCACGGACCACATCCACAACCACAGTGGTCATGGTGTACAGCGAGGTGGTCACTACGACCACCACCACTGCCAGTACGACTACAGTTACGACAACGACAGCAGCACCAGAAAAGGATATTTGGGACTATGAGGAGTTCAAGGCGTTTTTTGGTACAATGATGGCCATTATAGGTGATTAGATCTTCTTTATCACATTTCAGTTGCTTCATATTACATTTAACAGTTGGTGCACACTACATTTAACAGTTGCTTCATACTACATTTAACAGTTGGTGCAGACTACATTTAAAAGTTGGTGCAGACTACATTTAACAGTTGGTGCACACTACATTTAACAGTTGGTGCAGACTACATTTAAAAGTTGTTGCAGACTACATTTAACAGTTGGTGCACACTACATTTAACAGTTGGTGCACACTACCTACAATTTGGGCACATTACATTTAAAAATGGTTGTTGGAAGCTAGGAGGGTGCGGGGCATTGGGCAAATTGAATTTTGCGGGGCCGTTGACGTTATATATTCCGCCGATAGGATATTAAGACACGTTATGGTCGTACTGGGGCCTTGCTGGTCATAATGGGACGCGTCATAACGGATATTTGTTCACTTGCTTAGTTTCCGAAATTTCATGTTTTTGCCTATAACACTTAATTGCCCTGGCCTAAATTATTCTTCGCGGCTTCATTGTTACCAATATCAAGTTTGTCAAAGTTTCATTCAGACGATTTGAATAAAAACTCCAAATATTGTGTTGACTTGTTTAGGAACTAGCACTACGCTTAGTTATATTATATATATACTACGGCAACGCGCGGCGCCCCGAAAACTCGGGGCCTTGGGTGGTCGTCCACTTCGCCATTCCTAGCGCCGGCCCTGCTACAGTGGTCAGTTGTTCATTAAATTTAACAGGTGCTACAAACTATATTTAACATTTGTTGCAAACTAAATTTAACACTCATTGATCCTTACATTTAATATTAGGGCACATCACATTTAACAGTTGGGGTGCAATATATTTAACAGACACACTAGATTTAACAGTATTTTTCAGCTGTTTACTCTTAATTACCCGAATGTAAATAAATAAATAACATTCTGCGCCAGAACACAATCTCTAATAAAATGTGTTTACATCTATATTCTCTCATATCATCAGGTCTGGCTGCCCTACTTGTTACGACACCTATATTCTCTCATATCATCAGGTCTGGCTGCCCTACTTGTTACGACACCTATATTCTCTCATATCATCAGGTCTGGCTGCCCTACTTGTTACGACACCTATATTCTCTCATATCATCAGGTCTGGCTGCCCTACTTGTTACGACACCTATATTCTCCCAAATCATCAGGTCTGGCTGCCCTACTTGTTACGACACCTATATTCTCCCTTATCATCAGGTCTGGCTGCCCTACTTGTTACGACACCTATATTCTCCCATATCATCAGGTCTGGCTGCCTTACTTGTTACGACACCTATATTCTCCCATATCATCAGGTCTGGCTGCCCTACTTGTTACGACACCTATATTCTCCCATATCATCAGGTCTGGCTGCCCTACATGTTACGACAACTATATTCTCTCATATCATCAGGTCTGGCTGCCCTACTTGTTACGACACCTATATTCTCTCATATCATCAGGTCTTGCTGCCCTACTTGTTACGACACCTATATTCTCTCATATCATCAGGTCTGGCTGCCCTACTTGTTACGACACCTATATTCTCTCATATCATCAGGTCTGGCTGCCCTACTTGTTACGATACCTATATTCTCTCATATCATCAGGTCTGGCTGCCCTACTTGTTACGACACCTATATTCTCTCATATCATCATGTCTGGCTGCCCTACTTGTTACGACACCTATATTCTCTCAAATCATCAGATCTGGCTGCCCTACTTGTTACGACACCTATATTCTCTCATATCATCAGGTCTGGCTGCCCTACTTGTTACGACACCTATATTCTCCCATATCATCAGGTCTGGCTGCCCTACTTGTTACGACACCTATATTCTCCCATATCATCAGGTCTGGCTGCCCTACTTGTTACGACACCTATATTCTCCCATATCATCAGGTCTGGCTGCCCTACTTGTTACGACACCTATATTCTCTCATATCATCAGGTCTGGCTGCCCTACTTGTTACGACACCTATATTCTCTCATATCATCAGGTCTGGCTGCCCTACTTGTTACGACACCTATATTCTCTCATATCATCAGGTCTGGCTGCCCTACTTGTTACGTCACCTATATTCTCTCATATCATCAGGTCTGGCTGCCCTACTTGTTACGACACCTATATTCTCTCATATCATCAGGTCTGGCTGCCCTACTTGTTACGACACCTATATTCTCTCATATCATCAGGTCTGGCTGCCCTACTTGTTACGACACCTATATTCTCTCATATCATCAGGTCTGGCTGCCCTACTTGTTACGACACCTATATTCTCTCATATCATCAGGTCTGGCTGCCCTACTTGTTACGACACCTATATTTTAACATATTCACAGGCTGGTTTCCCTACTTGGTATCAAATTTATATTCTATCTTATCCAAAGGTCATGCTTCCTTACCTGGTATCACATGTATATTCTCTCTCATCCCCAGGTCTGGCTGCCCTACTTGGTATCGGTTGGTTGTGTTTAAAGTGTCTCCAGAGTGCCGCGTGCACCAACTTTCAATGTTGTCCTCAAAGGTTCTCAGTTAATATGATTATTTGATTTGTATCATTTTTTTTTCATTTTTAAAAAAAATTTAAACATTTAAAAAAAAAATGCTCTTAAAATAGTGGATCGAAGCATTTAAAAAAGTTTGTTAATTATTGTTAAAAATCATTTTATTGAAAATATGGAAACATTTTCATATAAAAACCTCCCCACCACCAAAAAAAATAAATAAATTACACGTATTAAAACTATGAAAGAAGTATTTTATTAAAGATCAATTAAAAAAAAAAAGAAACTTAGGTGTTAAGTGCTAATTAAATTTAAGAGTTGGAAATCGTAGTTGTAAATGTTGAATCTAAAAACACTGAAAAAACTTTTTTAAAATAGCAAGAAACTTATTATTAAAAAATATTAAAATACATGCATATGTACAAATAATTTTAAAACAATAAGCTTTAAACAAAATATTTTGCAATGCATATTAAGAAAGCAAGAGTGGGGCTATTAATTATTTCAAGTCTTATAAATTCTTCAGTGTTTGTATTGATTGGACATATTTTATTTTCTCATAGACCACCCCCAGAGCCTACAAGAAAAATAACGTCATACAAGAGTCCACCGTAAGTGCTTTCAATAAGCTAAAAGTCACAATCCAATAAAGAATAGTTTCAATATTAACTCGTTGTGCTTATTGACACCGCTGCCTCGATTTTATCTAAATATTATCATCACCCATTGTTAACTTCTGATGCATGTGACGATCTACGTGCACTCATACTTAAGTTAAATAGAATAGACTTGCAATGCCAAACCATTAAACATGTTGTAACAATGGTATGTAAACATGTTTCAGACCCCCATCGGTCATCAGGACCCAGCCCACCATCAACCCAAAGTGGGACAACACGGCCTGGAGCTTGAGTAGGTCACACCAATACCTGGGTGGTTAAGCTGCTGTTTAATCAACATGAACACTGCTATTACTATATTGTTAGAAGTTATTTACATGAATCGCTTTGAACCCCCCCCCCCTTTTTCTATATTTAGCTTTACAAACAGCGCTCGCATACACTACACCCCATTGACATGCGCACTTAAATACAAACACATTAATTAGCCTAACCACCCTAACCACCCAAACCTATTCACACAGATATAACCCAAGTCAAATTGACCAGCTTATCAACAGCGACATAATACCACACAACTGTAGTCATCACAGAAATTAACCAATTATCCCCAACACTCAACGCTACCTCATCAACAAACACATTTTACACACCATATAATTTACACATACCACATATCACAACATTTAAAAAATCCCATCAAAATTGTCCCATCCAGACCCTTCTACCTTCATCCCCACAATAGCCTGACACTAACAATCTGTATAATGACGTCATCTCTGATTCTCCTGATTCCTTGCCATCATACGGTCAACCCTTGTAAGGCAACGATTACAATAAATATGATCATCCCCAGAAGTCAGGCTGTCAATCGAAGTCCTGTTTAAACACGCCATTGAAGTACTGGACGTCAAAAGAGTAACCGAACTAAATGTAGCGAAATCCTAATCATTAAGGCTAACTCTTAACTTAAAATACACATATTTACCCTTTTTTTATACCGATCCTCCACAGATACGGGATCTGGTCCGTTAGACAAAGTCCATTATTTTCATTACCACTGATAAGGTCGAGTCTTACTGGGGGTGAGTACCACAGTGGAGGTCAACAGTTCAAATAAAATTTTAAAAAATAGTCTCAAAGGCTGATGCTGTTGATTGTTATAAACCATGTATGTCCATTTAAAAAAAAAAATACTTAAAAACATAGAGCAGTTGCCGGCCTTTTAATATCGCAAAAGTTACGATTTTAAATGAAGGAAACGATAATTAAACAGAAGTAGCAGCTGCAATGTGCCTATACATAACTATTTAAATAGAAACATTTCTAGAATTATTTATATTTTTAAAAAAAGAAGAATCCATCAACTTACATTTTGTTACACTAAATTAATTTTTTTTTAAACACAAAAAACTAAAGAAATATCCAGTAGGCTTAAAATTTGACAGGGGAAATAATGGACAATAGACAAAAGCGTCTCTCGAGTGTTGCTATTACTTACCTTGTCCTCAGAATTAATCAAGGGGCATAAGCCGTTTTCCATTTTGTAAACTTTAATAATATAAGTAAACAGCAAACACATGAGCTTCAGAGATGACGTCATTATACAATGATTATGACTTTGCATACTTAAGATCCTTCCCGAAACTTATTTCATTTTTAAATTTATTTTTTTTTCCATCTCTTATTACAGATGATAAGTTTGAAGGCACCCTTTAGTGAGAGAAGTAGACGAAGACTAAGGAGAAGAATAACAATACAATATGTGAAATATTTTAATTCCGATTTATCAGATCTTTTTACTAAGGCTAGCAAAATAGTTTTACCACATATTTTAACGTCTGGGAAAATTCATTTTTCAAGGACCGAAAAGAGATTATTAAAAATGTCAAACAAATGGTACTAAATAGTTTTTTTTAAGGGACGCGAGAAGAATATTGAGCTTATTTAAGACAAACAAGAAAATGATCTTAAAAAGCCGTCTAAAAGAAAGCCATTTAGTAGAAAGTCATTTAGTAGAAAGCCGTCTAAAAGAAAGCCGTCTAAAAGAAAGCCATTTAGTAGAAAGCCATCTAGTAGAAAGCCATCTAAAAGAAAGCCATTTAGTAGAAAGCCATCTAGTAGAAAGCCGTCTAAAAGAAAGCCATTTAGTAGAAAGCCCATCTAGTAGAAAGCCGTCTAAAAGAAAGCCATTTAGTAGAAGCCATCTAGTAGAAAGCCGTCTAAAAGAAAGCCATTTAGTAGAAAGCCATCTAGTAGAAAGCCATCTAAAAGAAAGCCATTTAGTAGAAAGCCATCTAGTAGAAAGCCGTCTAAAAGAAAGCCATTTAGTAGAAAGCCCCCCCCCCGGGGCTCTAGTCGGCATGTCCGTCCCATAAATGGCATGTCGATAAAGAGGCGTTTGCCACGAACCCCCTGAAACGTTACCCGGGGGACATGATCACCGTGTAGGGGACCCGCGCCGAAAGGCAAAGGTAACGCACGGAAACTGCGTTAGATCGAGCACGGCTGCATGGTCCCCTACCAAGTGCAGCCGAAAATAACGTAGAAACAGGTCGGAATATGATTACAGTTGCCGCATGGATATGAGGCGAAGGCGTGTGGCGACCCTAGCCGATGATTCCAAATATGCAGACGTGAGGGTACTGCTCCTAGGCAACCTTCTCCTTTTGTCATTTCCCAGCTGCGGTGTGAATTAGTCATGCCGCAGAAAACCACGTAAACCCTATTAGAGGGCGTCTGTTAACACCTACGAGTCCCCCCGGGGTGGGAAGGGGGGTCTTTAGAGACGTAAATTATATCCACCCCAGCCCAAGGAAGTCCGGCCCGGTTGCTGTGTAAGCATCAACCCGGCTGGCCAGGCGTCCCTTCTCTGATGCGGCCCCACTCGCATAGTCAATCGAGTGGAAGGGTGGGTGGGGCTGTCTCAGGGGCGGGGAGCCCTCGGCATGCCGCTTCGCGGCCTGGCTGGAATAAAGACCACCGGGGGAGTGGTTGAATGCCAGTTGGGGGCGGTGGAGGTGTGTTGGGGAAGACCTTATGAGCCTTGGCTCGATGGTCTGCTGATTTTCTTAAGTATGTTAGTTAGTAGAAAGCCCATCTAGTAGAAAGCCGTCTAAAAGAAAGCCATTTAGTAGAAAGCCGTCTAATAGAAAGCCGCCTAAAAGAAATGTTGTAACATAAGAAACGGACATTGATGAAGGTCCCAAAATGTATGTTATTTATTTTGATTTTTTGTTTAAATGCCTAAATGTGTTATATTATAGTTTTATGATGCCTTAGTGGAGTTAAAAGACAAATATTCTGTTTATCCGGTATTAGATTGAAGAGCCTTTCCCCACTCTTCACCAAAAACCCCAAGAAAAAAAACAACTTTTCCGCCCCTGATGTTATTGTTGTATTATTTTTTTAAAAATTCATTAAATCTTTTAATATTTCAACCCTTTTAAAAATGGATTATCCCATGCCACAATATATTTTAATTTTTTTTAAATGCATGTACTACCAAGTCAACTTTTGACAATACAGACTCTTTAGTGGTGTATGCATATGTGCATATTGATATTTGCTAAATAAATGTATGCATCTGTGATAAAATAACGGTTTTGTACATCTGGGGGTGCTTGTGTAAGATTTTAGAAACGTTTATTTAAATTTAATTTAAAACTTTTACAAAAAGTGTGTATAGATGATGTCCTATATACCCGTTACTGAAATGTTGTACAAATGTTCGAAACATAATGTTGGCACATTCGGCGTCGCAATTTAAAATATAAATTGACATAAATGTTGTCTAAATGTATTATAACAAAGTTAGACGGATTATACTTGTATACATGTTGTATTAATGTTGTATTACATGCACTGTTTACCGACAAAGACCTTGAGTCAGACATTCAAATAAATTAATTGCACACCCGTTGAATCGACCTTTTAATGAATACCATCTATATTTTGTGTTACGTACTGCCATAATGTATAGAGAATGTAATCTCTTATCTGACTGCTTGGCTTGTGTTTGTTACAAGCCACACACAGCAAAAGATGATACCATAAACTAAATACAGTCATACAGAACGATACCCAGACCAGGGCTAATTACAAATAATAAATAATTAATGTAACTTTCCAAGTGAAAATCAAATAGAATACCATTTAGGCTGTTCACTTAAGTACAGCAATGAACTGAAACCGGTACAATGTTGGGAAGGTGCACACACAGACACACACAGACACACACAGACACACACACACACAAGTAAATATAAAGTACAATATATGCGATCCTTTCAGTATGGCAATGTATTAGTCTCGCTTTCGACTCGTATCGTAATTGCAATCTATGTCCCTCTCTTTGTCTCGCTGTCTCTATCTAGCTCTCTCTGTTGATCGGCTTATTTATAGTCTTTCATAAAGAATTTTCCAGAAAGGTGTTATACATTGTATCTGTATCTCGTCCTGTATCGAAAGTTGTAAAGAATTATACTAAAGACTATGTTTACATGTAGCAAAGGTCAAGGGAGAAAATGTATAATTAGACCACACCCCTTAGGCCAAACTTGGGGTCACCCAGAGTTCATGCACGGGATGCACAAGAAACATGACGTCAACACAATGTGAACAAAGAAAGCTTCTGCATTAACTGTTGACTGGTGGTGTTGCTAGTGATCATGTATGCAAGTAGTTCTTTGGTCAAACTCATTTACCAATGTGAGAATGGGTGCTGGGCGGGTGATTGATCTAAATGAGTCAATCTTAAGCTAGTGGAGTCGAGTTCAATCACCATCAAAAACAATAACCAAATCCCCGATAGGATAGGACTCGTTAACATTGGATGGAAATTCATAAAAGAGAAGACAAAT
Organism: Omphiscola glabra; assembly: GCA_964017045.1. NCBI lineage: Eukaryota > Metazoa > Mollusca > Gastropoda > Lymnaeidae > Omphiscola > Omphiscola glabra. Next base: position 26,972,400 of record OZ024806.1, read on the forward strand.
TCAGGAAATCCCTTTGGTGCTATGGCATTGACACGATGAAAATTCCGACAACTTTTGTGACGTAGAAAGCATAAAGAGCACAGTAAAACAGACGACTTCATTGGGTAATGACTGACCGTGACAGGAGGTTGTACCCATTTGCAAGTCTCTAATAACACGATGACAAGGCGTAGGGGGCGCGATTTAGCTGAATATGTCATAATTAAAGTGTGTCACAATTATGTCATCTTAGCGTCATTTGTGACGCAATGTCAATGTCACTTTGGTGGCGATAGAATGCTTCATGTTAAACTGTGTCTTCTGTTGGTTAAGACAAATAAATAGTATTTTCTCGTTCATACCCATGTTAATAGAAATGCCCTTAGTTTACAATGTAAGAGTATTCTTCAGTATATCCAAAATTTAAAGAAATAACAACAAAAAAATCCAACAACAACAATCACAACAAATATGATTATAATTTAAGAAGGGAATACTTTTAATTAAAACGTAATAGTCGACTAATCACCTCTATGGTTGAATCAGGTGACAATTGTGGAGGTAAATCATGATGGGGGATATTATGATCTAAAAATGAGACATATTTGAGTTATAGGGACATGGACAACGCTGCTGTTAGATTTTATGTCCCTGTAAACGTTACAGTGACGTGACCAAAGAAGTTTGTGATCATACAGTTCATTGCAAGTTATTAACCATACAGTTCCGTAGCAGTTTATGACCGTACAGTTCCGTAGAAGTTTGTGACAATACAGTTTCGTAAAAGATTGTGGCAGTACAGTTCCGTAGAAGTTTGTGACAATACAGTTTCGTAGAAGATTGTGGCAGTACAGTTCCGTAGAAGTTTGTGACAATACAGTTTCGTAGAAGATTGTGGCAGTACAGTCCCGTAGAAGTTTGTGACAATACAGTTTCGTAGAAGATTGTGGCAGTACAGTTCCGTAGAGATTTGTGACAATACAGTTCCCTAAAAGTTTAACTTTACAAGGTGTATAGTGCGATTTACCAGGGAAACAAATACATTATTCTCTATGCATAAGAGTAACTAAAGCTACCAGATGGCGCTGATTTCAATAAATAAATTATGCGATATTTGCGCTAAATGAGATTCTTAAAAATAACTCAACTGCATTCAGTGGATAATACATTCGTTTATATCTTCTTCTATATAGTTAGGGCCCACGATCAATTTATTGATCATTATGGCTCCTATGAATGTAGATGGGATTTGCAATGTATCTGTTCCTGGTGTTGATGAGGATATTTAACTGGTTACAAGAGTAACTGTTTGAGGGTATCATGCACTAGGGGTTGGAAGGCCTGAGGCAATAGACGCAAATGAGTCAAGTGTTGTCCCCTCAAATGTTCCTTTTGAAAGCTTGTTCCAGTGCCTGATTGTCTTTGGTAGGAATGAGCAGTTCCTATACTGACTTCTCGCTGGTATCAGCCGGAACTGCCTGTCATGGCCTCTTCGCTGTCTATGGGGGAGAGGGACGAGTTTCTGTTTAATGCCAGAGCAGTGGACTAGCCCATTATTTATCTTGTAAATCATGGAGAGCATGGATAGTCGTCGTCGTTCCTCCAATAGTGACCAGCCCAGTGTTTCCAGCATGCTGCCAACACTAGAGGTATTCCTGTAGCGGTTCAGGACAAAGCGTGATGCCCTTCGCTGTACTGCCTCCAACCTGTCGATGCTTTTCTGAATGAATGAGTCCCAGACCGAAGATGCATAATCTAAAAGCGGCCGGACAAAAGCATTATAGGCTCTTTCTTTCACACTGGAGTTGCTGATCTTTAGATTTCGCCTTAAGAACCCCAGGGTCTTGTTTGCCTGGTTGCACACATTGTTAATATGCTCGTCACAGCGGACCTCTCTCTGAATGGTAACACCCAGGTACCTTACGGAGGAAACTGACTCAAGCAAATGACCATGCAATTCGTAGTGGTAGCGTAGAGGAGTACAACTTCTAGAGACTGACAGTGTCTGGCACCTGGCTGGATGAAATTCCATGTCCCAGCTCGACTCCCACTCAGCTAACCTATTTAATGCAAATAGTTGGTGTAATAAGTCTGCAGAGTAAAAGTGGGTGGTACTTTAGTATATTAATATAGTTCTGGGGCAAGTGCGTAGAGGGGGAATAGCACTATTTTGAATTCTCTTAAAGAGTATTACTTGAATGCGTGTTTTGCCAAGTAATTTCAGTAGGTGCTAACTAAACGCATATACGTAAACAAAGTATGCTGCTTTAAATTAATTCTAGTCAAATTTTATCCTTTATTAAAATCAATATTACATTCTTAAGGACACCAGTTGAATTAATTGTTGTTTTTAAACGTATAATTTTCTGTAATTTCTAATTTTGATGTGAAGCGAAGTGAGCCTAGCCCTAGGCTGTAGTACTGCGCTATATAAGTGAGCCTAGCCCTAGGCTGTAGTACTGCGCTATATAAGTTAGCCTAGCCCTAGGCTGTAGTACTGCGCTATATAAGTGAGCCTAGCCCTAGGCTGTAGTACTGCGCTATATAAGTTAGCCTAGCCCAAGGCTATAGTACTGCGCTATATAAGTGAGCCTAGCCCTAGGCTGTAGTACTGCGCTATATAAGTGAGCCTAGCCCAAGGCTATAGTACTGCGCTATATAAGTGAGCCTAGCCCTAGGATGTAGTACTGCGCTATATAAATGAGCCTAGCCCAAGGCTATAGTACTGCGCTATATAAGTGAGCCTAGTCCTAGGCTGTAGTACTGCGCTATATAAGTGAGCCCAGTCCTAGGCTGTAGTACTGCGCTATATAAGTGAGCCCAGCCCTAGGCTGTAGTACTGCGCTATATAAGTGAGCCCAGCCCTAGGCTGTAGTACTGCGCTATATTAGTGAGCCTGGCCCTAGGCTGTAGTACTGCGCTATATAAGTGAGCCTAGCCCTAGGCTGTAGTACTGCGCTATATAAGTGAGCCTAGCCCTAGGCCGTAGTACTGCGCTATAAAAACCACAAAATAATAATAATAATAATACAACATGTCAACAGCGTTATTTTAATTCTTGTAGAAATTAACAAGAAACATCTGTCTCCAGGTTGTTATGTTGAATATTTCAGACCGTGAAATGATTCATTAAATATTAAATAGATATCTTCATTTTCTATACTTTGTCTCTACAGCATGTGTCGCAAAGCTAAATGTGGTCTAACTTGAAATAGAAAACTTGTTTCTCTATGCTTTGTCGCTAAATTATGGGTCACACAGCTGAATAAGTTCACCTTGAGTTTACTCTTGACTTAATCACAATATGGGTTACATTTGAGCTAGGATTGTTTGGTGACTTAGCGACGTCCTGCAACAATTTTTTCTTGCAAACTCCTTTAAAAAATACGAAACAAAATGTATGTTTTTATTCTCTGCCTTAATTTTTAACAGTTTAAATATTTCCACAATACTCTACGTATTTTGATTTCTATCCACTGTAATTTTGTAATATGATAATAAAGGTTTCCCTTGTCTCTTTGCTTCTTTAAGAATATAGGGTAATGACTCAAAACAAGTTGGAAACCTTTGGTCTAGTCACCCTGACACTGTTGCGTTAGCTGCAGACCATCTGTTCAAAGCAGATTAATGTATTCATAATTTGTTATTATGTCATCACAGCGCAGGCCCCCACAACCTCGCACCCTGCCCCCCCCCCTCTTTACTGACCCATCAGTGAACACGACCTGGGACAACCAGGCCTGGAAGCAAAGCAGGTTCTAAAAAAACGTTTTATAATTTTCACTTAAATCTGTTATGAAAAATACTCGAGTGAACTCTGCACATTTGACAGAAATAAGACCAAAGAATGGATGAGAGGACCTGAAAAACACGACGCAACGAAACAAACAACGTTATTATTATTATTTATAAATTTGAAATTACTCGTTTGAACTCTCCTGGTGCGGTCCGAAACCCCCACCCCGCCTTCACCTTACTCTCTCCCAAATGAGATTGTTTTGTTGTGATGAGATTATTGTGTTGTATTCAATTAAAATAAAAATATTATTAGATGCTTTCATCATTTTTGTGTGATGATAGTTGTAGTCGAGTATTATATGATTGTTGTAATCGAGTGTTATTTCATAGTTGTAATTTGTGTTTATTTGATAGATGTAATCGAGTATTATATGACAGTTGTAATAAACTATCATAGTTGTTTTCGAGTGTTATTTGATAGTTCGATTCAAGTGTTCTTTGGTGTTGCAATCAAGGATTATTTGATAGTTGTAGTCGAGTATTATATAATAGTTGAAGTCGAGTAGTATTTAATATTTCTTATGAAGTATTTTTTTATAGTTGCAATCGAGTATTATATGATAGGTGTAGTCGAGTATTATTTGACAATATTTGTTTCAGAGAACTAGTCTGTGATAATTTAGTATCTGACTTCAAGTTCTTCTTCTTGATGACCAGTAATCGCAGACTTTCAACGTGTTATCAGCATTAAAAAAATAATAATTCCTGAGTAAATTATAAAAACCCATGTCATTTTTTATCTACCCTTACTGAAATTTTAAAAAGGGGCCAAAAATGTATTCGATAGTTGTAACATATGGTTTAACGATTCAATTTCCACGTGATCATCTTTGTAATTAAATTCTTTGTTTTGATGAATGATAAAATACTTATCTTTGCCAAACCGTATGATTGTGTTTACCCGCAAAACTAGTTTTACCCAAGTGCATATAAACGCATGAAGATAGAAATAGAGAATGCCGTTCATCAAGTACTCTCCGTATAGTGCATGGAACAAACTAATCAATAATAGTTGCAAACTAGGTAATAATTGACGCAACGTATAATTCAGTGCATCAGCATGCTTCCAGGCGTAACGCTCAGCTTGTGGCTAATGACAAGATGAACAAAGGAAATATCGGGGTAACATCATTATGATTTACACGATGAAATCATCAAATTGACTTGCAAATTGGAGGAATTAAAAATAAAAATAATTTTAAAAAAAAGAAAAAGTACGTTTGCATCTTTCTTACAGCTTGACTAAATGACTAACGTGGCTTACGTTCTAAATAGCAGGCTGAGCTTTAAATTTACCAAAAATATTTAACATTGCTGCTTTAAAATGTACGAGTTTTCAAAAATGACGGTGAAGAAAATAAAATATGTCACGAGACGGTACCCTATAGCTGGGAAAGTGACCAATACTTGAACATTGCTCAAACCTTTTCATTTAAAAGTAACTAAGTTGGGTAATGTGTTTAAAAAAAAAAAGAACTTTATAAAACACCAACAAGAAAATACAACATTAAAATGAAAAATCAGAAGATAAAAGATAATATATTTAATGTATTTATTTTTATTTGAAAAGAAAAACATAATTTTATTATATTAATTATCAAATAATAACTGGGTAAAATGAAAAACCGCAGATTCCACTTAGTCACACGGGCTGATCAGACCGTGAGTAGACAAGGTGAGCAGACCATGAGTAAAAAGGCTGAGCAGACCGTGAGTAGACTGGGTGAGCAGACCGTGACTGGACCGGTTGAGCAGACCGTGAGTAGAGAGCCTAAGCAGACCGTGAGTGGACAAGGTGAGCAGACGGTGATTAGACTCTGAATACATATTAATGCTAAATTACAAAGATTTCCCAAACTGTGCAACAGCATTCTTTTCAAAACAGAGAGATCCTTGAATGTGTAGTCAAAATGCGAGGCCGGACGACCTCTGCAAACTACTACATTTCATAGCTCATATTTTATGGCACGTGCCATAGAGTCAAATTAGCAAGTAATTTGGACGTATTATGTTAAACTTAAATGGTGTCATGGCAACCCCCCCCCCTTTTTCCTTTTTAGATAAAGGTCACGGATAATTTACTGCATTTGAATAATTGTGTATAGGAATAAAGCGATAGGGCATACAGCTGAAACAGTTGGTGGCAGTTAAAAATCCGGTGTCCTGTATTGAACACATTCTTACATAATTTCATTTCTACAGTTATTACCAATTCTGCATCTTTACTTATCATTGCCTCCAAAGATATTGCCAAGAGAATTCATTTTTTTCCGTATATTTTATTGGTAGGTGCATTTTTAACTATATTTTTAAATGCATAATTGTATTTAGTAATGAACCAACTAATTTTGTTACAGCTTATGTAATGTTGTATTCCTGTCTACGTATTAAAAATATATAAACTTACTACATTGATTAGTGTTATTGTCTCTACATGAAGCCTAAATAGATATAGCGATTCACCCTACTGAATGTGTCCATCTATTTACATTTTGCTGTTGTCTAATTATTGATTTGTGATTTCTGACAGAGACTTCTGGTGAACAAATTTAACTTTTAGAATCATCATGTTGTGGACGATCTGCACGCTAGTAGTGCTGACCCTTGGGACAGCGGTCAACGCACAGGTATGTCTTTAGTCTAAGTATTAATCAGGCGTTGTATGTATTATGCTTAACTAACAGGTATGTGATAAATGGCATATATACAGAACAGCAAAGCTTGAAGTTTTCAATTGAATATGACTCTTACAACAATAACACATGTAACACGAAATAAAGGCCAAGCACAATGAACATTTAATAACTGACTACGCTACGATCACTTCGCATCAAACGTTGCCTTGTCTGAATAACGTTCAATAGAAGTCAAAATACATTTTCTAGTGGAAGCTACATGTGCATATACGATTTTTGCATTGACACGTTTTTCCACACTTTGTATACATGGCTTTCAGTATAAATGTTTTTTAAATTTGTTTTGCTTTACTACAATTCCCATTATAAACAGAAGGGCAGTCACAGTAGTAAAGTTATTAATACAAATGCTTACTTATTTCCTAGCGTTGTCATTAGATACCCATGGTTGTGTTGTACTTGTTCATTGGTACATATTTCAGTACGGCTACTGTAGTGGCAAGTACTTCATCTGCGACCTCTGGCGCCCATGTTGTGGCGGTGGACTTGATCCTCTTGTTTGTATACCAGTACGAGGCTACACGAGCTATTGCTACGTAAGTCGTGTCTATAAATATCACCTGTTTTTTTGTGTACGTGAGCTGACGTGTGAATAATACACCAGCTATTGCCACGTAAGTCTGAAACATAAGAGGAAGAAAAAAAGATCAATTCATTGATCTTGGGCCCTCAAAATATAGAAGAAGTTGTGTCTTAAATAGCACATATTTGTTTGTGTATGTGAGAAAACGTGTGAATAGTACACAAGCTATTATTACATAAGTCGTGGCTCGAAATAGCACAAGCTGTGTACGTAAGCTGGCATGTGAATAGTAAATCAGCTATTGTTACGACAGTCGTGTCTCTAAATATTAAATGTTTTTGTGTATGTGAGCCTACGTGTTAATAGCACACTTGCTATTGTTACTTAAGTTCTGTCTCTAAATAGCCCACATTGTTGGTGTACTTGAGCTGACGTGTGATTAATACACCAGCTATTGGTACATTAGTTGTACATATGAAATGTAGGCTACATGTGATTTAATGTGAATATAGTCCAAACCTTTTGTTAACGTTTGTTGATCATACACTTCTATTAACGATGTGAACAGTGTGTCTGGTGTATGTATCAAACAAACTCTAATTTTGTTAAAATAATTTTTTGACTCCAAGTTGAATTCGTGAATCAACTTTTTTAACGGATGTCCATAATTAGTTTAGTTTGTTCATTTTTTTTTCGTCTTTATTTCCGTTCAATTTTTGTTCATGTCAATTGTAACATATCTGAATATAGTTGTTTAGCATGTTATCTAATACTCACTTTATTAATATGTTTAGTCATCCTTAATTTTACTGCTATCTCTCAAGAATTAAATAGGTCCGAGTATATATATCACACAGTTCGTTATTCATATAATTGATACAAATATAATTCTTGAATTAGTTAAATCCATATAACAGATGTAGTTACAATATAACATAAGAAATCTTACACACTTTAATATAATTCTATTCATGAATTCACATCGCATTGAAATATGGCTTCCATCTCTCTCTGACTAAAAAACGTGCACTCTCAATGGCGTCCAGCCTCACACTATCAAAGGCATGCTATCTTCCTACGCCACAAAAAACAAGTTCCCCTTATTCCCATCCTATGATTAAATTACTACGCCACCGTGCATGGGAATAAGCAATACAGCCATGTGACTGAGTACCATTCACTCGTTGTGTTACATCCATATTTCAGAAAATTGTAAAAAATAACAGTAGAATATACGCTTTAAACACAAACGATTTTAGGAGTTTTCGTAAGTTAAAAAAGAGGTGGATGGTGTGCAGTGGTACCTGAGAGGTGATATAATGGAGCAAGTGGCGGGTGGTTGGGGGGGGGGTGTGTACACTTTTTAAGGACTATTTTTTTTTCTTGGCTACGGATGAGCATCATAAATGTAGAGTTCAAATGTGTTGTTGAAATATAGGTACGTTTTAAAGTGTGCGTCGAAATAAATAAAGTAAGTTGAAAATGTTGGTGACAATGGGGAATATATTGTAGGAAGGTGTCGAGCTGGGTAGATTACGAAAAAAGGGAAGGGGGAGGTTTGGCTTAAGTGAAGTTTGGCTTACTGGAGGTTTGGTCTTGGAAGGGTTTGGCCTAGGGGGGGTTAGGCCTAGGAGAAGTTTGGCCTGGGAGAGGTTTGGCCTAGGTGACGTTTGGCATAGGAGAAGTTTGGCCTAAGAGGTGTGGCCTAGGAGAAGTTTGGCCTAGGAGAAGCTTGTCTAGGAGAGGTTTGGCCTAGGAGAAATTTGGCCTAGGAGAGGTTTGACCTAGGAGAAAATTGGCCTAGGAGAAGTTTGGTCTAGGAGAGGTTTAACCTGGGGACGTTTGGCCTAGGAGAGGTTAGGCCTAGGGAGTTTTGGTCTAGGACAAGTTTAGAATAATCAGTTCAAACTTTAAAAGATATCGGTCACATTTAATAACAGTTCGTTGGTTTTGAGACAACAAGTTATTTCTAAAACTAGAATTGTTGTTACTCTTGAAACATGTGGATCTCTTAGCACCCCTTTCCCCAAACCATTTCTTGGCCCAAAAAAATAAAATAATAATCAAATTCGATATTGCGTAATCTCTTCATTAATGAATGATAAATTGGTTTCATGTTAACATCTTTTTCTGTATAACCCTCAGCCTTACTCCGAGTACCTGGCGTATGTCAACTCACAGAAGACAACCACCACAAGTTCATCTAAGGTAAAGATACTTATTGCCATTTTGCACATCTGTTTACTCGACATTTAAAATCTGTACATATTCACCATGTTCTATACTTGAGTCCAAGATCGAATTACATTTTATATTTCAGTTTATCCTGTTGTAATTAAAAGTGTAATGCATCTCTTAGTCATGCCGATTATAAAGTCTGACTAAGTTTTGAACATTTTAAATAGCTCTATCGCATCCCGCATATAAATGTTTAGTTTTAGAGTTAAGCTAGTCTAACATTGTTTGTTCGCTGATCTTGTTTTAAGCTACAGACAAGTCTATAATTAGTTGATTGGTTGATTTTCTTTAGTTCGGTTTTTTTGTTCCCTTTCTGTATCATAAAGTAAAAAAAAAAGTAAAAATAATAATAAAATTCATTTGAAAAATCACGCTTCATCCCCAAACTGCTTGAAGCGCGGTACAAAAGCAAAGTTGGGAGCTAATAACTAGCTGGAAAAGATGGTAGACAACTTCACCCCAGAAAGTGTTTGAGAAATAGATGAGTTTTTAATTTTTTTTTTGAAGGACTGCATCGTCTGGCTGTTTCTGAGAGTGTCAGGAAGGGTGTTCCAAATGGTTGGGCCAGCAAATGCGAACGTGTGCTTTCCGTAAATCTCAAGGCGAACACGCGGTATCGAGAGTTTGCCACTATCGGATGAGCGGAGTTGTCTAGTGGGTACATAAGGCGTCATAAGCGCTTGAAGATAGGACGGCGCCAGGTCATGCAAGCAGCGGTAGCACAGAGTTGCAATTTTGTACTCTATGCGAGCGCGGACCGGCAGCCAATGTAGTTCTCTCAGAAGAGTTTTAGCATGGTCGAATATGCGTTTACGAAGAACCATTCGAGCCGCATTATTCTATTGAAAGTATGATACATTTGAGTCTGTTTAAAAATATAAAATAAACAAAACAAAACGCACAACCACCAAGCTGCTATTCGGTTTAAACTTTTAAGAAAAGCACTGTAACATTTTAATTTTTTACAAAGGTAATCAGAGTGTGTAACTGTTTACTTTTAAGTATTCAAAGATCAAGGATAAAGTATTTTAGTTCAAGTTTATATTCTTATTTTCTTTAATACATTTTAAATTCCTTGGCCTACGTGATTTAATGACCTGTTGTAATATCGTAATATTTTAGAACTGTTTGCTATCTATTCGTCTATTGTTACACCACATAAAGTAGATTGCTCTCAGATTACATTTAAAAAAGATGAATCTGTTAAAAAGATCGGGGGATGGATTTCATGCATTCATCTGACCATTTTCACACGCACCTTAAATGAAATCTCACAAATTTATTCTGATGCTTACATTTCTAGGAATGTGCTGGGCTGTACCAAAGCTGTGACTTTGTGAGTTGCTGTGAAGACCCCCAGTACCCCAAATATTGTTCGGGTACGGCTCAGGGGAAGTTCTGCTTCGTGAGTACAACAAAATAGGATCCCGCCGTTTTTGTTTGGTTTGGTTTGATAGTGTTGAGTGCTCGAGTTGAATGTTCAGTCCTGCTGGTCTTCAAAATTATATATTATATCATCTTCAAAAAAAACCGTTACTGCAATCATTGTGCCTTCTATGAAGACTCAACACACAGAATATATCTCCTGAATTAGATGTATTATTTCAATGTCATCGAGTGACCAACCAGACGTGTCATCAATCTCATACCTTAAGAATCGTATTTTAACAACTAATGCAGTTATAATTTGTTTAAAGATATAGAAACACCAGGGTTTTGGGAAAAGTGGAAAATTATTTTAAAAAAGAAACAATTCGAATAGGTCGTCAGCGAACAGTATTGACAATTATAAAACATGGGGGGAAAGGAGGGGGAAATACTTTAGTTAGTATCCCAGAAAACTTTAAGAGATCGAGAGTCAAGATTAGTTTAAATAGGAATGTTTGAGGTACGTTTAAATTGATGCTAACTTTTCTTATTATGTTTCTTTTAACAGTTGAAGCAATCAGTCGACACACAGACAAGTGCCTCCCCTGCTCAGACAATCACGTCGGCAGCGCTACCAACAACGGCCTCAACACCGACAAATCCCACGACGGCCTCAACACCGCAAAATCCCACGACGGCCTCAACACCGACAAATCCCACTACGGCCTCAACACCGACAAATCCCACGACGGCCTCAACACCGACAAATCCCACTACGGCCTCAACACCGACAAATCCCACGACGACCTCAACACCGACAAATCCCACGACGGCCTCAACACCGACAAATCCCACGAAAGCCTCAACACCGACAAATCCCACGACGTCCTCAACACCGACAAATTCCACGACGGCCTCTACACCTAGCACGGCAACAACACCAACAACGGCTTCAACAGCTCCTCAAACAAACCAAGGCACACCGTAAACCAACGCATGCACACCATTAGTGTTGTATACAGCTTTAGATAACACTCTTTCCCTCCACAAGAAACTTGATTTCTACCGATGTTACTGTATTTACGAGAAGGCACAAAAATGTCCTAAATTTATTTTCTTTAGAAATTTTTCCATAAATTGTGCGTTCTAAATTACAATTCGAAATATATCTTTTAAATTTTATAAAGATATAACTTTTATTCAAAATCTTCACATCTTTATGTTATTAATTAATAGTATGTACTTGGAGTCACTCAATGAAAAGGCATAAATAGTTTTGTGTTAATGTTTTGTTTCTAACAAAGTCGATGGTTGCACACGCATAACTTGCACGCTAGAGTTTGTATATATATACATCGAATCATGAAGCATAACATGTTAAATAGAAGATCAGATTATAATCTATTATGGTTATGCTTTTCATTCAAATTAATTTAAAATAAGTGATGAATTAGCAAAGATAAATGTATATTCTGGTGTTTAAAATGATTACATTTTCAGCGGTTTATTTAGATATCCATAATTGTGTATAATATTCTCAATTCTACATTCAGATGACAAGGAAAGTTTTGTCTAAATACTTTAACGTAGAAAGCTGCAAATTTGAAGAGAAAAAAAATTCAATGATTTTATGAACTAAAAAATTAATAAATTATATTTGTGTAAAGCGAGGAATGGTTGCTTTACTATTTCGTTGAAATACTTAGCAAATGTGCTAGAGGGGGAAAAAAAAGGGGGGGGGGGGTTGGTAAATCGTAAGTATTTTTAAAATACGTTTCCTTAGGATAAAATAAATCAATATCCTATTCGGTTAAATACATACAAATGTGTTTTATATGTTCATTTTTTTTAAAATTGATTTTATGGTAATTTTTTTCATTTTGCCAAAGATGCCTTTTAAGTGTTTTATTTTGTGTCCATTCATCGGGACATTGAAACCAACAAGCCAACACCTGTCTCATTCCATTATTTTGTGTCCATTCATCGGGACATTGAAACCAACAATCCAACACCTGTCTCATTCCATTATTTTGTGTCCATTCATCGGGACATTGAAACCAACAAGCCAACACCTGTCTCATTCCATTATTTTGTGTCCATTCATCGGGACATTGAAACCAACAAGCCAACACCTGTCTCATTCCATTATTTTGTGTCCATTCATCGGGACATTGAAACCAACAAGCCAACACCTGTCTCATTCCATTATTTTGTGTCCATTCATCGGGACATTGAAACCAACAAGCCAACACCTGTCTCATTCCATTATTTTGTGTCCATTCATCGGGACATTGAAACCAACAAGCCAACACCTGTCTCATTCCTTTATTTTGTGTCCATTCATCGGGACATTGAAACCAACAAGCCAACACCTGTCTCATTCCATTATTTTGTGTCCATTCATCGGGACATTGAAACCAACAAGCCAACACCTGTCTCATTCCATTATTTTGTGTCCATTCATCGGGACATTGAACCCAACAAGCCAACACCTGTCTCATTCCATTATTTTGTGTCCATTCATTGGGACATTGAACCCAACAAGTCAACACCTGTCTCATTCCATTATTTTGTGTCCATTCATCAGGACATTGAAACCAACAAGTCAACACCTGTCTCATTCCATTATTTTGTGTCCATTCATCGGGAAATTGAAACCAACAAGCCAACACCTGTCTCATTCCTTTATTTTGTGTCCATTCATCGGGACATTGAACACAACAAGCCAACACTTGTCTCATTCCTTTATTTTGTGTCCATTCATCGGGACATTGAAACCAACAAGCCAACACCTGTCTCATTCCATTATTTTGTTCCATTCATCGGGACATTGAAACCAACAAGCCAACACCTGTCTCATTCCTTTATTTTGTGTCCATTCATCTGGACATTGAAACCAACAAGCCAACACCTGTCTCATTCCTTTATTTTGTGTCCATTCATCGGGACATTGAAACCAACAAGTCAACACCTGTCTCATTCCATTATTTTGTGTCCATTCATCGGGACATTGAAACCAACAAGCCAACACCTGTCTCATTCCTTTATTTTGTGTCCATTCATCGGGACATTGAAACCAACAAGCCAACACCTGTCTCATTCCTTTATTTTGTGTCCATTCATCGGGACATTGAAACCAACAAGCCAACACCTGTCTCATTCCATTATTTTGTGTCCATTCATCGGGACATTGAAACCAACAAGCCAACACCTGTCTCATTCCATTATTTTGTGTCCATTCATCGGGACATTGAAACCAACAAGCCAACACCTGTCTCATTCCATTATTTTGTGTCCATTCATCGGGACATTGAAACCAACAAGCCAACACCTGTCTCATTCCATTATTTTGTGTCCATTCATCGGGACATTGAAACCAACAAGCCAACACCTGTCTCATTCCTTTATTTTGTGTCCATTCATCGGGACATTGAAACCAACAAGCCAACACCTGTCTCATTCCATTATTTTGTGTCCATTCATCGGGACATTGAAACCAACAAGCCAACACCTGTCTCATTCCATTATTTTGTGTCCATTCATCGGGACATTGAACTCAACAAGCCAACACCTGTCTCATTCCATTATTTTGTGTCCATTCATCGGGACATTGAAACCAACAAGCCAACACCTGTCTCATTCCATTATTTTGTGTCCATTCATTGGGACATTGAACCCAACAAGTCAACACCTGTCTCATTCCATTATTTTGTGTCCATTCATCAGGACATTGAAACCAACAAGTCAACACCTGTCTCATTCCATTATTTTGTGTCCATTCATCGGGAAATTGAAACCAACAAGCCAACACCTGTCTCATTCCTTTATTTTGTGTCCATTCATCGGGACATTGAACCCAACAAGCCAACACTTGTCTCATTCCTTTATTTTGTGTCCATTCATCGGGACATTGAAACCAACAAGCCAACACCTGTCTCATTCCATTATTTTGTTCCATTCATCGGGACATTGAAACCAACAAGCCAACACCTGTCTCATTCCTTTATTTTGTGTCCATTCATCTGGACATTGAAACCAACAAGCCAACACCTGTCTCATTCCTTTATTTTGTGTCCATTCATCGGGACATTGAAACCAACAAGTCAACACCTGTCTCATTCCATTATTTTGTGTCCATTCATCGGGACATTGAAACCAACAAGCCAACACCTGTCTCATTCCTTTATTTTGTGTCCATTCATCGGGACATTGAAACCAACAAGCCAACACCTGTCTCATTCCTTTATTTTGTGTCCATTCATCGGGACATTGAAACCAACAAGTCAACACCTGTCTCATTCCATTATTTTGTGTCCATTCATCGGGACATTGAAACCAACAAGCCAACACCTGTCGCATTCCATTATTTTGTGTCCATTCATCGGGACATTGAAACCAACAAGTCAACACCTGCCTCATTCCTTTATTTTGTGTCCATTCATCGGGACATTGAAACCAACAAGCCAACACCTGTCTCATTCCTTTATTTTGTGTCCATTCATCGGGACATTGAACCCAACAAGTCAACACCTGTCTCATTCCTTTATTTTGTGTCCATTCATTGGGACATTGAACCCAACAAGCCAACACCTGTCTCATTCCATTATTTTGTGTCCATTCATCGGGACATTGAAACCAACAAGCCAACACCTGTCTCATTCCATTATTTTGTGTCCATTCATCGGGACATTGAACCCAACAAGTCAACACCTGTCTCATTCCATTATTTTGTGTCCATTCATCGGGACATTGAACCCAACAAGCCAACACCTGTCTCATTCCATTATTTTGTGTCCATTCATCGGGACATTGAAACCAACAAGCCAACACCGGTCTCAATCCATTATTTTGTGTCCATTCATCGGGACATTGAAACCAACAAGTCAACACCTGTCTCATTCCATTATTTTGTGTCCATTCATCGGGACATTGAAACCAACAAGTCAACACCTGTCTCATTCCATTATTTTGTGTCCATTCATCGGGACATTGAAACCAACAAGCCAACACCTGTCTCATTCCATTATTTTGTGTCCATTCATCGGGACATTGAACCCAACAAGCCAACACCTGTCTCATTCCTTTATTTTGTGTCCATTCATCGGGTTATTGAAACCAACAAGCCAACACCTGTCTCATTCCATTATTTTGTGTCCATTCATCGGGTCATTAAAACCAACAAGCCAACACCTGTCTCATTTAATTATTTTGTGTCCATTCATCGGGACATTGAAACCAACAAGCCAACACCTGTCTCATTCCTTTATTTTGTGTCCATTCATCGGGACATTGAAACCAACAAGTCAATACCTGTCTCATTCCATTATTTTGTGTCCATTCATCGGGACATTGAAACCAACAAGCCAACACCTGTCTCATTCCTTTATTTTGTGTCCATTCATCGGGACATTGAAACCAACAAGCCAACACCTGTCTCATTCCTTTATTTTGTGTCCATTCATCGGGACATTGAAACCAACAAGTCAACACCTGTCTCATTCCATTATTTTGTGTCCATTCATCGGGACATTGAAACCAACAAGCCAACACCTGTCTCATTCCTTTATTTTGTGTCCATTCATCGGGACATTGAAACCAACAAGCCAACACCTGTCTCATTTCTTTATTTTGTGTCCATTCATCGGGACATTGAACCCAACAAGTCAACACCTGTCTCATTCCTTTATTTTGTGTCCATTCATCGGGACATTGAAACCAACAAGCCAACACCTGTCTCATTCCATTATTTTGTGTCCATTCATCGGGACATTGAACCCAACAAGCCAACACCTGTCTCATTCCATTATTTTGTGTCCATTCATCGGGACATTGAACCCAACAAGTCAACACCTGTCTCATTCCATTATTTTGTGTCCATTCATCGGGACATTGAAACCAACAAGTCAACACCTGTCTCATTCCATTATTTTGTGTCCATTCATCGGGAAATTGAAACCAACAAGCCAACACCTGTCTCATTCCTTTATTTTGTGTCCATTCATCGGGACATTGAACCCAACAAGCCAACACTTGTCTCATTCCTTTATTTTGTGTCCATTCATCGGGACATTGAAACCAACAAGCCAACACCTGTCTCATTCCATTATTTTGTGTCCATTCATCGGGACATTGAACCCAACAAGCCAACACCTGTCTCATTCCTTTTTTTTGTATCCATTCATCTGGACATTGAAACCAACAAGCCAACACCTGTCTCATTCCTTTATTTTGTGTCCATTCATCGGGACATTGAAACCAACAATCAACACCTGTCTCATTCCATTATTTTGTGTCCATTCATCGGGACATTGAAACCAACAAGCCAACACCTGTCTCATTCCTTTATTTTGTGTCCATTCATCGGGACATTGAAACCAACAAGCCAACACCTGTCTCATTCCTTTATTTTGTGTCCATTCATCGGGACATTGAAACCAACAAGTCAACACCTGTCTCATTCCTTTATTTTGTGTCCATTCATCGGGACATTGAACCCAACAAGCCAACACCTGTCTCATTCCATTATTTTGTGTCCATTCATCGGGACATTGAAACCAACAAGCCAACACCTGTCTCATTCCATTATTTTGTGTCCATTCATCGGGACATTGAACCCAACAAGTCAACACCTGTCTCATTCCATTATTTTGTGTCCATTCATCGGGACATTGAACCCAACAAGCCAACACCTGTCTCATTCCATTATTTTGTGTCCATTCATCGGGACATTGAAACCAACAAGCCAACACCTGTCTCATTCCATTATTTTGTGTCCATTCATCGGGACATTGAAACCAACAAGTCAACACCTGTCTCATTCCATTATTTTGTGTCCATTCATCGGGACATTGAAACCAACAAGTCAACACCTGTCTCATTCCATTATTTTGTGTCCATTCATCGGGACATTGAAACCAACAAGCCAACACCTGTCTCATTCCATTATTTTGTGTCCATTCATCGGGACATTGAACCCAACAAGCCAACACCTGTCTCATTCCTTTATTTTGTGTCCATTCATCGGGACATTGAAACCAACAAGCCAACACCTGTCTCAATGCATTATTTTGTGTCCATTCATCGGGACATTGAACCCAACAAGCCAACTCCTGTCTCATTCCTTTATTTTGTGTCCATTCATCGGGTTATTGAAACCAACAAGCCTACACCTGTCTCATTCCATTATTTTGTGTCCATTCATCGGGTCATTAAAACCAACAAGCCAACACCTGTCTCATTTAATTATTTTGTGTCCATTCATCGGGACATTGAAACCAACAAGCCAACACCTGTCTCATTCCTTTATTTTGTGTCCATTCATCGGGACATTGAAACCAACAAGTCAATACCTGTCTTATTCCATTATTTTGTGTCCATTCATCGGGACATTGAAACCAACAAGCCAACACCTGTCTCATTCCTTTATTTTGTGTCCATTCATCGGGACATTGAAACCAACAAGCCAACACCTGTCTCAATGCATTTTTTTGTGTCCATTCATCGGGACATTGAAACCAACAAGTCAACACCTGTCTCATTCCATTATTTTGTGTCCATTCATCGGGACATTGAAACCAACAAGCCAACACCTGTCTCATTCCATTATTTTGTGTCCATTCATCGGGACATTGAAACCAACAAGCCAACACCTGTCTGATTCCATTTAATTGACATGGAATACGGAGGAGGGGAAAGAAAGCGGACATCTCTTGTAACCATCATGACTCTAATCCAGACTCATCTCTTGTAACCATCATGACTCTAATCCAGGCACATCTCTTGTAACCATCATGACTCTAATCCAGGCACATCTCTTGTAACGATCATGACTCTAATCCAGGCACATCTCTTGTAATCATCATGACTCTAATCCAGGCACATCTCTGGTAACCATCATGACTCTAATCAAGGCATATCTTTTGTAACCATCATGACTCTTATCCCGTCATATATCTTGTAACCATCATGACTCTAATCCAGGCACATCTCTTGTAACCATCATGACTCTAATCCAGGCACATCTCTTGTAACCATCATGACTCTAATCCAGACATATCTCTTGTAACCATCATGACTCTAATCCAGGCACATCTTTTGTAACCATCATGACTCTAATCCAGACACAACTATTGTAACCATCATGACTCTAATAGAAGGCGCATCTCTTGTAACCATCATGACTCTAATATAGGCAAATCTCTTATAACCTTCATGACTCTAATCTAGGCAAATCTCTTATAACCATCATGAGACCAATCTCTTAAAATAATAAATTATCCAGTGTGAAGAAAGAAAATAAATTGATTCACATTGTCGATACCATATCACCGTAAAAAAAATCTAACTAGTGACTCTCAATTTCCTTCAATCCCTTTAAAGTACGATCTAACTAGGGATTCTTAATTTACTTAAATCACCTTAAAATATGATATTATTATTGATCCTTAATTTCTTTACATCACTTTAAAATATGAACTAATTAGTGATCCTTGTTTTCCTTCAATCACCTTTAAAATACAATTTAACTAGTGATCATACATTTCCTTCAAGTCCTTTAAAGTACGATCTAACTAGGGATTCTTAATTTCCTTAAATCACCTTAAAATTTGATCGAATTAGCGATCCTTAATTTCTTTCAAGCACTTTAAAATAGGACCTAACTAGTGATCCTAATTTTCCTTCAATCCCTTTAAAATACGATTTATATAGTGTTCCTCATTTTCCTTCAATCGCCGTAAAATACGATTGAACAGATTGAAAGAAATTCTGACCCGGTAAAAAAGAAAATCAATTTTTTATTGGGTCATATACTGACTGATATGTGTGACACCAATAATGTTTCTTATTTCTGTTTCCAAATGTGGTACTTTCTCTCACCTTCCCATATGCCATTCTTCAAACAGAGCTTACATAGATATAAGAAGAACAAATATGTTTTCGAAGACAGGATAATTTCAAGCATCAACGTATTAAAAAAAAATCCTATAACAGAATTGAATAAACGGAACAAAACAAGTCGATCCTAGGAAGACGTACCACAAACATGTATGATGGTAGACAATCAATAAATTAAAAATAAAGCCCCCCCCCCCCCCCAAAAAAAAGCCCCTTAAAAACTCGTTCTAACAGCTTAAAAGGCGTGTCCGGAAGTTTTATTTAGTCAGAAGTTGCGAATTTAAGTGTGTAGTGTAAAGCTTAACAAAACTGAAGTGAGGAATTCAAATAAAGCCAGAGGATTCGCAATCTCATCGGTATAGTCTAATCAAGAGAGACAAGTCAAATTCCACATCACTAAATTTGCACAAAACGAATTAATGCATGCGATGAATCCATTGTAATGAGTTTAATTATCTTAGTTTTTGTTTGCATGTAGAATGGATTTAGTTATTTTTGTTTGTAACAATCTGATTTCAATTGTTTAATGAATAGATACATAAGGTAAACATCAATTAGGTTTATCTTCAGTCATTTAATTATTTTTTTAAAACAAACTGCATTGGATCTGCTATAGGTTTACATACAATCGGAGCATGGGTTATCGATTTTATGAAGATAGCAGCCTGGAAGAAGGAAATACAAAAGTATATTTTTTAATAAATTATAGTGTTAATTGTTATGAATATTTCTTTGAAGACATGTAAATACAATTCACTTTCAGCAACTCAAAATTTTGCATTTCTTTGACACGATGAGAGCTTTGATTTAGTAGTAAACATAAAAATATTCACATTCTATTCAATTAAGACAAGTACACATTAGTTTAATGGGTCAAAACAAAACCAACAAAGTCATATTTTATTGTGTACACTTAAAATTAATGGTGTACACGCAACATTATAAATGTCCACATTTAGATGCTGTTCAAATAATTGTTACTAGAATAACTTTTATTTATTTAAACACACGTTCTATCTAGCTTATTTCTTACAAGCTATTTTAAAACAGCTTCGTTTTTCTTAAAACAATTATCCAAGCAATGTTCACGACAGAGGAACAAAGTCGGAGTAGACAGCATTACAAAGAGGAACAGATTCATCATTTTGCTGACGATCAATACTGATTGTCACTACATATAAAGGTAACAGTGTTAGACACTTACAGACATGACAATGCACAAAGAGAAGAAGGAAGACATGGGTATCCGACAACATGCTGCTTGTGGAAGGAGGATCTGATGTTTTTGATGAACATATGTTCTTACAACAGATGATAAAAAAAGAAAAATATTTACTGTCTTACATTAGTCGTTTGAAGGAGGTAGATCTGAATAAGATTTTATTCAAAGTGTATCTCTTATGTTCTTACAACATTCGGTTTAAGAAAGTAGACCTGATATTGATAAACATTCGATTCAAGAAAGGCGATCTGATTTTGTAAAACTGTTGATTCGTTCAGGAAGATCTGATATTCTGAATAGAGTCTTTAACAACGGAGATAAAATATGCTGTCTATTGTCGTTTCAATCGGGCTGTCGAGTATGGGATCTCATTAATAATTGTTGCAACTGGGTGTTATATATATATATATATATATATATATATATATATTATAAGAATGAGCTATGCTGACCATTATGCCAAAGAACCGAAAATATTTAGATAGGTTCGGACTCTTATAATCAATAATAGTTATTTTCTTTTATATTAAGGAAATCGAATACATTTAAATGCGCTAAAACCATTATATATATGATTTATATATCAGTAAAAGCTTAATTAGTATTATTAAAATAAACTACAAATATATTTAAAGTAACAACTATAAAACTATTTTTAAGCATTTTATCCGAATGTAAAAGTTATTAAAAAAGTATTAATATAAAAATTATGACCTAAGAATTGCATCGTATTCACATTTATCGGAAAAGCCCAAACATCTGTTATATTTAGTGTTTTAGTGCGTTGTTAATATTGCGAAATAAAAATAAAATTATTTTCTTTTAAATACACTCCAAAATGAGGTCATAGCGTGAAATGTCTACTTTGACCATAGCTCTAAGTTTCTTTGATTTAATAACAGTGCGTAACATAACTGACAATGTATTTTCTCCTTTCTTTAAAGTAAAATTAATCAATATAATTGATTGATTTCTTAATTGCTAAAATTAAATACAACTTTAGTTTTGTATTTATAAAATTTAATAAGTTTTTACTTTTTTTATTTATTTAAAAAAAAATACAATTATGAAATTTATAAAGTAGTAAAAACGTCATCTTTAAATACACCTTTAATAGAAGAATGCCGCTTAACTCAATCAGTGCAATCAAACTACAAAGCCAGGTAGCATTCACTGATACACTGATAACTCACCCTAATAATAACCAAGAATATGAAATGCAAAAAAAAAAAAAATGTTTTTGTGGAAGGGGGTTGCAATCCTGTGGATGATTTTATTAATTTATAAAACAATCTTTGTTTTGGGGGGCGGGGCGATATACGATACTTTCATTTGATCAAGGGGGGCACAAGATACGCCTCAAAATGAAATTGATAAATATTTAACCATCTCGGGTACATATACAATAAATAAAGTGTGTACATTTACACGTGGATGACAATATCTTTAAACCGAATCATAATACAGTTGTGAGAAATTGATGCTACATACCATTTTACCAATGAAGAAAATCAATGATGTTAACAAAACGTAAGTACATTTAGATAATTATACCCACACATCCCATCTGTATTGATCTTCAGCAAACTGATGAATCTGTTCCTCTTTGTAATGCTGTCTACTCTGACTTCGTTCCTCAGCCGTGAACATTGCTTGGATAGATAGGTAGGTAGATAGATAGATAGATATATAGATGGATAGAAACATTACAATACTTTTTTGTTTAATAGATTTGAGGAAACCAGAGCGCAGTGAGCATGCAAAAGTAACATGGATACCAGCAGTGAGCATGCAAAAGTAGCATGGATACCAGCAGTGAGCATGCTAAAGTAGCATGGATACCAGAAGTGAGCATGCAAAAGTAGCATGGATACCAGCAGTGAGCATGCAAAAGTAGCATGGATACCAGCAGTGAGCATGCAAAAGTAGCATGGATACCAGCAGTGAGCATGCAAAAGTAGCATGGATACCAGCAGTGAGAATGCAAAAGTAGCATAGATACCAGCAGTGAGCATGCTAAAGTAGCATGGATACTAGCGTTATAGAAGTAGCCAAACAAGCATTCAATCATTTTACACAAGTTGATTTAATTTTAAAAAATCGAGATAGATAAATAGATTATAGATATATATATAGAGAGATACAGGTAGATTAGAAAGATTAGATAGATAGATAGATAGATAGATATATAGATAGATAGATAGATAGATGGATGAATAGATAGATATATACATAGATAGATAGAAGGATGGATGGATATATTGATAGATATATTGATAGATAGACAGATAGATAGATACATAGATAGGTAGATAGATAGATAGATAGATAGATAGATAGATAGATAGATAGATAGATAAATAGATAGATAGATAGATAGATAGATAGATAGATAGATAGATAGATAGATAGATAGATAGATAGATAGATAGACATATATATGGATAGATAGATAGATAGATAGATAAAACGTATGTGTTTTAAATCTTAATATACTTTACCAAGTGATCTAAACTTAGCAAATCTCAAGTTTATGGTCTAGAGTTCAATCCCCACCAAAGCCCAGTCAAGCAAAAACATCACCAACACCCCGGGTGGACTGGACTCGTTAACCTTGCGGAAGAAAACTTTAAATTCAAACCCGGAGATGGAGTCCCGAAAGGCGGGTAACAGTGAAACATTCCCACAAATCCTGCGAATCCACAGGCACCAAGCTACATCATTCACATGATGTTCCCTTGGGGTTATCCAGCGATGTGGAGAGAGGCGATTTGTTGTTGGGAACCAGCTTATAATCCTTGAAGAATAATCTCAGGCCTTGTGGATTTCGTCCTGAGAATTCCACACCATCGTCACCTTGTGACGTCAACACCATCGTCACCTTGTGACGTCCACACCATCGTCACCTTGTGACGTCCACACCATCGTCACCTTGTGACGTCCACACCATCATCACCTTGTGATGTCCACACCATCGTCACCTTGTGACGTCCACACCATCTTCACCTTGTGACGTCCACACAATCGTCACCTTGTGACGTCCACACCATCCTCACCTTGTGACGTCCACACCATCGTCACCTTGGGACGTCCACACCATCGTCACTTTGTGACGTCCACACCATCCTCACCTTGTGATGTCCACACCATCACCACCTTGTGACGTCCAAACCCTCCTCACCTTGCGACGTCCACACCATCATCACCTTGTGACGTCCACACCATCATCACCTTGTGATGTCCACACAATCATCACCTTGTGACGTCCACACCATCGTCACCTTGTGACGTCCACACCATCGTCACCTTGTGACGGATGGATGCCAAGACTCAACACTGAAATATTTTCGATTTTATCAGAATGGCTAATCAAGAAAATATTGA